>CAVNYN010211754.1:0-17471 GCA_963692815.1 Nyctanthes arbor-tristis | reverse complement strand
GTTTTAGTAAGTGAAAAAGAAGGAGAAAACAACAACTCTTGTATTATGTATATATATAATACAAGAGTTGTTGTTTTCTCCTTCTTTTTCACTTACTAAAACTGTCATTTCATCTTGATCATTTAATAATTCTAGTGAAAATCTTACTCTTCCGATTTTTGCATAATATATAGAATTTAGTTTATTTTCTTAATTACATATATTTAATGAATATTAATATTTCTAGAATTATTTTCTCAGTCTAAAATTAAATTTCCCTTCTATTTCTACTATAAATCTCGTCTCCGCAGTTGAATTAATCACTTCGAATTCATTTACCATCAACTATTTTTTTTTTGGCTGGGAATTTTTTTTAAAAATTAATTACTAATCTTAATTTCTATCCTAATCCATATCTGTGTGTATACATATATATATATAGAAGGAATTAAGTTGCGATACCTTTGTGCCGTAATTTTCCTGCTAAAAAGTTTGTTATTAGGGTTTTTTGGCATTTTATTTCCTTTTGCGGTAACACTTGTGGTGTTCTGAATTTTTCAATTTTTTTTAGAATAATTTCGTTAGTAGTGGTTATTTTAGGGTTTTGGACCTCTAATAAAGTAGCAATGTGAAATGCCATCTTAACTGCAAAATAAAACTGTTATTGTAAGCGTTGAGCAATGAATATGTTTACTTTGCCTACATATAAATAAAAATGATACTTAACCATATGTATGGCACTATATAGTGCCATACAGACATTGCACACCACATGATTGTGGTTTCTCATGTGCGTGTCTTGATGTGCGCCAAATGATCACATGGTACCATATGATATTAGATCATAGTGCCATATTGACATATGGCGTGCTTGTGGCGTGTCCTGATAAACGTCACATGGTTGTGGCGTGTTCTGATAAACGCCATATGGTCATATAACACCATATCGTGCTATAACATATAGTGTAAGATCGGGACTCTACAAAAGGCCCTTCTTTTTTACTGTTCACACTTATGTCGTCTAAGCCTTGTTTGGCTACATTTTTAATTTGTTTCCCCCTTCACCACATCGAAACACAGATTGTCAATGTCTTATCCCGGAAAATCTTATCTCACTTTTCTTTCTCAGCTTCTGTGTTATCCTTGAAAATCTTGTCTCGGTCCTCTCTCTCAGTTTTTGTGTGGTTCAGTGTCTCTCTCTGTCTCTTTGGTGAGCCAACGGTTTCCCAAATTCCTTCTGGATTTTGACTTTTTATTTAGATTTCTAGTTGAATTCATCAGTTTTCGGGTAAAGCCTTTGGGCTTTCAAGTAATGTTTTCAACTACAATTTTCTTGAACTTATATAAAAACGAACCCTACAGAATATAGAGATTTTCTTGTTCTAGATCAGAGAAAATTTGGTCTTTGCATCACATAAGCAAGCTGCACATTTTCCCATTTGTTTTCACTCCCCAAGATGTTGAATAATACCATTTATTTCATCACATCTATCTTCTTTGGGTGCCGATTTCTTCATGGGACTTGCAGAAATTTTGGTTTTGAATTGAATTAGAGAAATTGTTTGCACAAAAATTGTGGCATTCGTTCCTTTGGTCTTGCCGTTTCCATCAGTTGGTTCTATGGACCGGATACCACCTTGACCATTCTCAAGGTTCCATTTTTTCTTTTTCCTTCATGTCATATTTTATTTCCCTAATTATTTTTCGTTTTTCCCATCTTTTTTTTTTTTTAATCTTTTTTCTTGTTTTTGGTTTTGCTGTAATTTCTTTCAGTTCATTTGCTTCCTCAGTGTCTAATACTATGTCTCTTTCCATAGTATAGCCAACTTGAAATTATTCCTATTAATATATATTGGTTTGGTTGAATTAGGAGAAGCCGGCAGTAGGCACCTGTGCATTTGTTTTTTGCACGCCATAATACTCCTTGTTTCCTGCCCCATAAGATTTTCACATATAACATCTTGTTGTGAGTTTACAAAGATATGGCAACTCAAATTCTTATCATATGGTCAATGGACTGTAACATCCCAAGTTTTACAAACCAAAATGCTATTTAAAATGCTCTTTTTACCTTGAATTATGCGGGAGAAAAACCCTTAAAGCGCGGACTTTTTTTCTTTATTTAATGCTTCAAAATCCAGTTGGGTCAGGAAATATGAAAAAATGAAACACACTTCACTGAATATTTAATAATACCAAACTTTGAGCAAATTGAATAAAACATGAATTTACATATCTAGTTAATGGAAATTAATTTACATACCAATCCCCTAAAAGAGTCTTGAATAGAATAACTACTAAGTTTAATGTTTTCGGTTATAATGAAACCAAAGTATTTAATAGCCACTGCCATCGGTCTCGCTATTTGCTCTAGCACCTAAAAAGGTTTTAGAAAAACAATGAGTGTTTTGAAGCAATGCCTAGTAGTCTCGGCGCACTTTTCACATTTAAACAAATCTTTGTACATATGATTCAGATAATCCCAAGAAGTTAAATACTTATGTTGCCACGTGGGCTAGCCATTTCTCATTCAATCGGTGAGTATATCATTTATAACGTACTACTTAGGGCTTATCAAATTTGTATGCACTACCATAGTATATCCTTCTACCTATGAATATATAAATTAAATCAACGTATTATCTTAAGGTACGGCATGTTGGCATCAAAACTGAATCACATTTATCTTAAATCACATGTCATGAATTACAACTCAATCATTGCATTAACGCGCATCACTTGAAAATAAAACAATTAACCTAGGGTAGTAGAGACTACCTTAATTTCATAGTTGAGTTTGAGCTCTTAAAGCAAATAGACTTCAAACGATCAACTCGCCTTGTCTAGCCACATAAAATAAATTCTAAGTTAATAATCGAGGTGTTGTCTAGAATTTGCTAAACTTTAAATTTTGAGTAGAATGATATCCTTTAAAAAGTTTGGGGTTATAAATTATACATTTAAATGAAAGGAATCTTGACCCAATTGAAAGATTATTAGGGGTGGTGAGAATTTAAAGACGACCACTTTTGAAAATTCAGGAATTAAAATAATTGAAATCAGAACTTTAAGCTCTGAGACTGATTTAGAACTTAAGCACTAACTTAGTTGAGTAATTGAAATCAGGGACTAAAACACAAGCCTAACTAACATAAAAGGACTAGAGGACAAATTCCATAGATTAAATTCTAGAAGTTTGAGAATTAGGTAGAACATATGGAAGGGAAGGGAAGGGAAGAAACGGAAGAAGATGATCCAGTGAGCTAAAGAGGAATTTGCTCAGTGGTTTTCTTTGCAACTCAAGGCTGTAATTGGTTACCACAAGCGTTTTAGCATCACATTCAAACTGATTTTTTGAAAAAACAGAGAGCAAAGACCAGAGCTGGGAAACACACAACACGGCTTTATGTGTTTCAAATTTCCAAATTCGAAGCCAAATATGTCATAGCTCACTTGTAACGACCCGCTCTACTTTGACATGATATTGTCCACTCTGGGTCAAGCCTATACGGTTTTGCTCTTGGGTTTTCACCCAAAAGGCCTCTTGAGTGGGTCTCTTAACTTATAAACTGGTCCCTTTTTTATTACCCAAGTGATGTGGGATGGAGGCTGTCATAGAAAGAGCCTTCGTGATTATCCTCAATGCCTTTTCCTACTTAAGTTAATTTTGCTGATGATGAGAACAACTTAATTAATATTGAACTGCACTATGACTGATCTGTGTTAGCACAAGAACATGCATAGCTCATTTCCAAATTAATAGATGAATAGCACATGTCTATGATACTATAATACAGTCTGTGAATTCTAATGATGGAGGAATATTTTTGTCTATGGTTGTGGAGGTACAGGTAAAACTTTTATCTGGAAAACATTATCATCTATGATGAGATCAAAAGGGAAAATTGTGTATAATGTAGCTTCGAGCAGTATAGGATTGTGCATTTAAAATTTGCAATTCCATTGAATCCAGATGAAAATTCAACTTGCAATATAGCACAAGGAAGTCCATTAGATCGGAAGAGCCCAAGCAAAACTAATTATCTGGGACGAGACTCCAATGATGCATAGAAATTGTTTTGAAGCTCTTGATAGGACAATGCAAGATATCTTGCGAGATGATTACCTATGATACCGAAGGGCAGTAGGGAGGATATAGTCCATGTGGCTATTAATTCTTCTGTTTAAAGAATCAGTGCAAAATTTTGAAGCTTACAAAGAACATGATACTTGAGGACCTTTAGGTTGCTCAAAGTTAGCAGCCTTTTTTAGTTGGATATTAAATACTGGGTATGGTACTGCTGGTGAATCAAATGATGGCCATATGACTCTAGACATTCCTAATGATCTTTTTCTCCATAGTTCTGGTGATTCACTTTTTCCAATTTTCGACAATGTATCATCTTATTAAATGGAAGAGCTATTCTTGCATCAATTAATGATGTGGTTGATAAAGTGAACAATTTTGTGATTTCAACAACTCAGTTTGATGCAAAGACTTATTTAAGTTTTGATTCAGTGCGTAAATCAGATTCCAATAATGAGTTGGTGTAGGCCTTCACACACTTGACTTTTTAAGTGGAATTAGATACTCTAGGGTGCCAAATCGCGAATTGTGGTTAAAGGCCATGGGAGTCCCTGTGATGTTGTCCCGAAATATATATTTGTCAACTGGATTATCCAACGGCATGGGGTTATTGACTCAAACTGGTAGTCATATTATTAAGGCAAAAATCTTATCAGGTTCTAATGTATGTAAGCTGTTTTTCATTTCGAGGCTATTGTTGACTCCGTTTAACATGAGGTTGCCCTTCGCTTTTCAGAGAAGACAATTTCCTGGTTTCTTATGCAATAACCATCAATAAAAGTTAGAGACAATCACTGTCATATGTTTGAATGTACTTGCCTAGACCAGCTTTTATCCATGGATAATTCTATGTTGGTGTATCAAGAGTAATGAGCCAGTAGGTTCTAAAGATTTTGATCACCGATGAAAATGGTCAGCCAGAATTCTATGCTTAATGTTGTCTATAAGGAGGTGTTTTGTAATTTGTATCAGTTTTATGCACTGTTTTTTCATTTACATTTGAGGTTTTTATTATATATTATTTTTGTGTATCGTTTTTATTCAATTGTATGACTATAATTAAAGTGTGATTAGCGTCCCATTTTATTTACAAATGCCAATTATTGAAAGGTTAGAGCATTAACTCAAATTCATTAATACATTACTACACATTTGTAGGTTACCAAAATTTCTTTTGCATTAATTATACAAGAAAATAATCAAATTATTATGTCTAAATAATCATAAAAAAAAGTTGCAAAGCTCGCATTTAATCTTTCTTGCAACGTACGAGTGATAATCTAGTTTATTTTAAGTCCAAAGCCGATAATTTCAGGTTCATTTTTATGTTACAAATAGTTATTTGATACAATGACAACATTTTAAACCCAAATCTGTCCGAGCTATTTTATTAAAGTTAAGAAATTTTGTCCCATTAAGGTTCTAGCCGAGTTTTCTTTCCTTTTTTTTTTTTTTTTAATGATACATTAAGAAAACTACCCTAAAAAGAAAATTAGATTAGAAAAATACGGCGTAGAGAAGTGAACCAGAAATTTACGTGGTTTAGATTGGACTTGACAGCCACTTGGCCGTGTTCAAAGTTTTTGCTTTTTTTCCTCCATATTTTTTCTTTTTGAGGAAATTAGATGTACTACTAACATTTTCTATTAAATTGCATTCTTACCGTACTTTGAAAAAAAATTGCATTTTTACTGTAATATAATATTAATTGCAGTTTTGCACTAAAATGGTTTATTTTTGCACTTTTCTTTTATAGCTTTTCACTTTCTTAGAGTTATGCAAAAATCGCGTATTGATCTTATAACTTTTTTTTTTAAAAGTCACATAATAATTATTTGATATTTACTAAATACTAGTATCCCTACCCATGCGATGCATGGGTTGGAAGCTGAAAGACAATAGCTCTAGTCATTATATTATAGACAAATGCAAATATTAACTGGCCCCATGAAAATAGAAACACACAAATGAATATGAATTTAAAAAAAAAAGAAAGAAAAGAAGATATTGACATTATGAAAGTTTCAAAGAAATAGTGGGAACAGTATTAAACCATGTACAACTTATAATTATATTACAACACAACATCTCAGTAAAGAAGCGACTATGTCCAAAAAATATGCACGTAATATAAACTATCTGTCAACATTAATAAAAAAATTAAATGGAAAATAAGTATTATAATTAGACATTGCAAAACAAAGTACAAATGAAGCTAAATGATTAGAGAATCTTTAGTAGTAACAAAGCATAATGCAAAAACAAATAAAATAAATTAAAATAAAAGCAGAAAAGAATAATTACAATGAGCAGATTAATAATGAAGAGAGGCAAATACAATTGGAACTTAGATAAATACACTTGGAACTATATTAAATCCAAAGTAATAACACAAAAAAACAATTATAATCGATGAACAAAATATTAATTGAACTGTTGCTTAATGATTCAAAGAAAAACGAATCGTTCAATGCACCTATAAAAACTTAAACGTAAAGCATATAGACATCCAAATGTACAACTGCTTGTAATCAAATGCACAGGTAAATCAGCTGGACGAGTAGAAAAAATATAAATATGAGCGCAAAGAAAAAAAAGAAAAAGAAGAGCATTTAAGAGTAACACTAGCATATATATATATATATATATATTTATCGTATTTGATAGAATAATACCAAAAAATAAAGAATTGTTCATACCTGGGTGTGTGGCATATGTATCATTTTGCGTCTTAACAAAATTAGAATAGTTTTGTTAAATAACATGTGGTGTCTATGTGTTCATTCTGTTGCTGTAGAAACAAAAAAAAAAAAATTCTTCATAAGATCCCTATATACGAACAACTAAAACACACCCGTCAATTAAACATTTCTGCATTTCGAGACTTGCAAATCAACACTTGAAAAATATTGTCCGCTTTGGGCTTAGCCTACATAGTTTTTCTCTTGGGCTTCCACCTAAAAAGCCTCATGTTAGCTGGAGCAGGTCTCTTAACTTATAAGCTGGTCTTACTTTCTCTACTCAAGAAATGTGTGATTGAGGCAGTCACAATCACCCCACTTAAAAGGGCCTAACGTCATCGTTGGCTATACTTCTGATTAGGATTTACTCTAATACCATCTGTAATAAGCAGATCCACTTTGATATGATATTGTTCGCTTTAAGTCTAGCCCGCATAGTTTTGCTCTTAGGTTCTTACCCAAAGGCCTCATGTCAGTTGGAGTGAGTCTCTTAACTTATAAACTAGTCTCATTTTCTCTACCCAAATGATGTGGGATTGAGCCTGTCACAATCACCGCACCTAAAGGGGCCGAATGTCATCGTTGGCCAACTTATAGTTGGGCTCTTTTTTGATATCATTTGTAACGAACCACTCTACTTTGACACGAAATTATCTGCTTTAGGCCAAACTCGCTTGGGTTTTCACCTAAAAGGTCTCATGTTAGTTGAAGTGGGTCTTTTAGCTTATAAATTAGTCTCATTTTCTTTACTTTAACGATGTGGGATTGAGGCAGTCTCAATCACCTCATCTAAAGGGGTCCAACCTCCTCGTTGGTCACACTTCTAGTTAGGCTCTGGTATGATACCATCTGTAATGACCCGCTCTACTTTGGGATGATTTTGTCCGCTCTGGGTCTAGTTTGCACAGTTTTCCTCTTAGGCTTCCACTCAAAAAGCCTCATATTAGCTGGAGTAGGTCTCTTAACTTATAAACTGATCTCATTTTTTCTACCTAAGGGACGTGGGATTAAGGCTGCCACAGGTGATTCTTCAACCCTTCAACAAATGAGTAAAAAAGAATGGGTATCTAGATGGACAACAACTTGAAAATATATATATATGTATATACATACATATATGTATATGTGTGTGTGCGCTTTTAGCCTTTTATTTCATGCTCTTTTAGGTGCATTGGTAAAAATATTGTTAAGGCAAAAAATAATGCATAAAATAGTGAGACTGGTCATAGATCAATGTCTTTGGGTAATGCTTTAGTTTAGGAAAAAAATAGCATTGGTTGCCATTAATCGAGTTGTCTATCCAACCTAAAATGAAGTTTATAAGTGTCTTTAGGAGAGGTGGTGAGCTTGATGAACATGGCTTGTGGCATGAATGAAAATCCATCCTCAAAGAGGCAATATGATTACCATTTTAACTATGCAGATTGTACAAGTTGTAAGTATGTGAACAAGATGAGAAGAATGGATGATCTTGTTGAACAAGAAGAAGAAGAAAAAAAAAAAAGTGCCCTACTTAAGGGCCTGATTCTCACTTGATGTTATGGGTTTTAGTTATACCAATAATTATAGAGAAGAAGAATGTATGATCTTTTATCAGACTTAGGCCTAGGCATATTGTAAAACCGACTACTGAAACTCCAACATAATTATAGACTTACCTGCTCCACGAACCCAGTTGATGATCAGAATTTGGTAGCAGCAATTCAAGAAAATGCAGGGAATCAAGTTGCAAGAGAACGACACCTGCTGCAAGCTAGTTTCATTGAAGTACGTGGCAAGTGGTGCCATTTCCCTAGTGAATAGAATCCAAATGGGCAGTATATTAATTGTAGATTTCATGCCAATGTTTTCACAGCCAGTTAGCCCTTTTATTATCTTGTGCGGGATTTTTATTCGAGAAAAGTAGACATCACATGCATCAATATTCAATGGGAATGGTTTGATTTTTTTTTTTAAATTCCTTAGTACATAGAGATTCAACACTTTTTTTGCATTCATGTGTAGAAAATAGGCAGTGATAGATTGTGAAGAATTCATCCATAAGCAAAGATTGAATTTTTGAGAAAATTCATCTACTTTATCTTGGTGGGTCTCCAATCTCTTGGTCTTCCAAGAAGCAACGGTCAGTTTCCCGCTCTTCTATTGATGCTGACTACCATGCCTTAGCTTCTTGTTCCACTGACGTTATTTGGCTAGCTAATCTACTTCATGAGTTTCATCCGACTATAGTTCGTCCTCCTACTGTTTTTGAGATAATATTGGTGCTACATATGTCGCTTCTAATCTTGTGTTTCACTCTCTTATAAAGCATATTTCTATTAACCATCATTTTGTTTGTTCACATGTGTCTCAAGGTACTTTCTCAGTTTCCTACATTTCTAGGCATGATCAGCTCGTATATCCTTACAAAACCTCTTTCTTGTAAAAAATATTCTTCTTCTCTTTCCGATAATGGAGTCTCTGATGGGAGCTCCATCTTGCGGGGTCCTATTATGAATTATAATGAGCCGACTACTAAGCTTCTAGAATCATCAACTGAGATGTGTGTAAACGTCTGCAACTATGCAGAAGATTTTGGAATGTGTTGGTTTGGGCTCCAAAACTTTCTATACTATTGTGTATCATTTCATTTATTACCTTGTAAGATTAGTTGGAAAATATTCTTGTAATTTTATTCCTTTCAGTAGCTTCATCATTACTTACATGTAAACCATTGTATTGTACATCTTTTACACATCAATGAAATTATTGTTATCTCTCAAATTCTATACTTCACACTATTTTATACAATTGAATCTTGGTTAAATGTAGTTTTGGTTTATGCATACTTCTTTCTTTTGCCTTTTAATGAAATATGTAAATTTTATTTTGCTTTTAATTCCTGCATTTGTTTATTTTTTCTAGTCCAAAAATTTACAGATTTTAGTAAATGTAAAATGTTCCTTATGAAGATCAATATATTGTTTTAAATATTCAGCTTTTATTACCCATTTTTAAGATCAAAGAGATCATGGTTTAACGCAAATAGCATATTTTCACTATTTAATTTTTGAATCTTGAAGTGCTCTATCCTTTATTCCATAGCTATAGTTTTTTTTCTGGTTATTAATTATTTTTTAGTCTTGATGAGAAAGTAAATGGATTTAGGGGTGTCATATGCAACGATTAAAAGGTTGACATTGCTTACAAATTTTCCTTTCTTTAATGATTCCCCAATAGCCAAATCAAGAATAGGCTATTACCATTTATTCTTTGCTAGGTACGTAATCTTCATTTAAATTCTGGTTTTTATAATTGTTTTTTTTTTTCAACTGCATCACTTACTTAATTATCAACCCACCTGCCATTTAGATGGTGTAAAAAGAGTTTAGATCGTAGATAGGGAAGGAGCCCATCTAGGACGAGTGCGGTCCATGGACAAAACTCAAGTCCTGAGTTACCCAGTTAAATAGACCACATTGGCCCAAGTTAAAAAATTAGCTAAATCTGGGCCAATTGAATTGTGCCCAAAGAATATAAAAACTTAACGCTTATAAGCCAAATAAAGGTAGCACAAATCCTTTTATAATTCAAAAATCAGATTAATAGAAATCAAACGACACATTTATACTCAGAAGGAATAGCATTACATAAGCAGAGTAGCGAGCCAGCGAACATGGAACATCTTGGTTCTTCCTCTTAGTTCAATTGAGTTACCTTACCTCAACTTTGAGACTTCAAAATCTGAAATTTTGGCAACTAGAATGCGTCTTGCAGCTCGAGGGTGTAGTGAAGATAGTCTGCTTTTTGTTACTCAAGTAGTTCTCCAAAATATCTATGACAATTCTAGTTGTATACTTTATTTGGTATGTTTTCTCTTCATTAATGATTGATTCTAACAATAATTAGAGTTTTATTTTACTTGAGGTAGTTTATTTGTGTTCTCTATTATCGTAGGTTTCTTCAATATTCTCTATTTGTAATGGAATTTGCTAGTTTGGGGATTATTATTGAATTAACACCTTAGCAATTTATTAAGTCAGCATTAGACTACTTGGAATTGGGGCTTTTTTTTGGGCCTCATTTGAGTTAGTTTGAAATATTTTTAATTATTTTTTAGTAAATTTTTCATGTTGTAGACTACTGACAGATACTTCAAAAGAAATTTTAGACCGCACTCACTAAAAATCCTAGCTTTGTCCATTATTTGCAGAGCTTCCTTCAATTCAAATTGAATCAAGGCGAGTTTCATCTCTTATTTTATCTTTCTAATTTTGATTTCTACACAAGTGCCAATTAGCTTTGAAGGAATCATATATTCAGTTCTTATATTCGCTTTTCGAAATAATATAATGTCAATGTTTGATGATTTGTTCTTATTTTACAATCAGTTGTTGCAATCAAACAGGAAAAAATGCTTCTTTTAAACTAAAACTTGATAGAGTAGTAGAGGTTGAACATTGAATCCTTAGAAAAAAGATAGTGGAAAGTGAGCCAGCAAAAATAAATAAGTCTCTCAGTAATGTGTCATCTTTTAAGATCGGATTTGGTAAGAAAGTGTAGTTGCCTTATTTGCACTTATTGCAATATTCCGATCTGTTCAAAGGTTTAAGTGACCATAGACTTGGTTTATTATAGTTAACACTTAATATACATGTACATATATTCTTTTGATAAAAACTTAGCCATCGGAGTTCTATAAAGTAAGCATCAATCAACTCATACAAATGACTACTGGTCTTGCTATTACTCTAATAACAGTAACGATAACAAAAATAATAACACATTACACATGAAAACCAACAAAAATGAAAAAGACGCACAAGAATACCTAATAAAAATTATTCTTATTACTATTTTTTTATAAAATTATTATTATTACTATTACTATTATCAGTGTTAAGTAAACTACTACTAGTACAAATAATAATAGTACATCATTAGACATGAAACCAACAAAAATGAAAAAGACTCACAAGAATACCTAATGACGAAAAACAATAGAAAAATCGAAATAGTGTAGAAAATAAGGTAAAATCTGAATATAACAGCCCTGAAATTGCACATCTAATTCAGCATAGATACACTTCCTTATGGATCTTGTTAATTTTGATTTTTCAAAGGAGATGCTACACAGATTACTAAATGTTACTGCTTCTTTCCATGATCTATTGTCCAAAAATGTTTCTGCTTGTTTCTATGTTTTATATATAGCATATATAAGATCGGAAGAGCGTCGTGTATCTACAACATTGAACTTGTGTTATCTATAGAATACTACACATCGAATTTTACCTTCATTGTTTTAGTCAACCTACAAACCATAATATAACTTTTATGCTGATTTTGTTTTATATTAGCACAAACTTTTTATTTTTATTTTCAATTTTTTTAGTGATATAACAATCTTGATGTTAAAATATAGTAGCTATAATATGGATAGAGATTGTATCCGTAATCTAGATAGACTTAGTGTTGAATATTTATCTGGAGTTAAGGAATTTCTTGGCGTTGCAAAAAATCATGTCTCGTAGAGGCCTTTCTTTATGACCGTGTGAAGATTGTAATAACTGCTCTTGGAGGAAATTGGCTGAAATTAAACAACATTTGATCTTGTGTGGGATGGCATACGATTATATTAAGTGGGCAACAAATGCTTTGATGAACAACAAATGCTATGATGACCTAATGGGCATCTTGAAGAGGATGTTTCTAAAAGGAAATCAATTGCCTTCAAGCTATCGACATGTTGAATAATCTTGGACTAGGTTATGAAGAGATCCATGCATGTCAATATGAGTGTGCTCTATTTTACAAGGAAAATGAAGGATTAGATAATTGCCCTATTTATGTGGGCTAAGATACAAAGATAATTCTAGTTATAATTAAAAGAACCCTGAACAAGTTTTGTGATACTTTCCGCACAACTCGAGATTGCAACTGCTATACATGTCAATCTATACAGCCAATCATATGAAGTGGCACAAGCATGAACAAGTGGATGATAGTGTCACGAGGCATCCAGCACACACAATTGCATGGAAGAAGTTTGATAAAACATATCCCAATTTTGTTGTATATCCATGAAACATAAGGTTGGGCCTTGTATCCGATGGTTTTAACTCATTTGTAGATTTAAACGAACCACATAGTATGTTTCCAGTTGTGAGCATTCATTACAATTTGCCTCCTTGGATGCGTATGAAAAAGGAATTCACCATACTAACCTTATTTATTCCTGGCAAATGTAAACCTGTAAAGTAGATTGATTTTTAATTTTGCCCTCTATCTAGCAAGCTAAAAGAATCCTCAGAAATTGGTGTGCATATGCACGCCCCCGGTTCTATGTGCCCGAGACATTATGAAATTTTCTCTATTTTAAATAAAATTTACCAAAATACATGAAGAGTGAATATAAAGCAGAAAATATCTCAATTCAAAAGTAATAATACGAAAGATAATTCGTCGGTGATAGTCAACTATTTCATCAAACGTTTGTACTTAGATAAAGTTGAAATCAATTAACATCAAAAGTTTTCTAAGTATTTAGACGAAGTTTGATACATTCAAAAAGAAGCTAATTTATTTTGGAAACCACCATTGCTCATAGCGTCTCCTCCGACTCCAAATCTACAAAATATTAATTGTGAAAGGGATGGGTATTTCATAGAAATACTCAGTAGACTCAGCGTAATATCAACTAATTTATACTACAAACATACATATAAAAATGCAAATCATATGTTATAAGTCCCTACTCGAAAACAAGTATCATATGGTAAATGCAGGTTTCGACTCTCGTCTCTTGCCCGAAGGCATATAAATACTAATGCGCATAGTAACATCATAGCATGCATGCAAAATTTGTGCATACCAATAAAGCATATGCAAAAGCCTCGTCTCGTCTCATCTCAAGCATAAAGCAATTAAGCTCGTGCAAATAACATATCAGAACATAAGTCACATATCTATATGCAATTCATGGAACAATCAATTAATATTAGCGCTATTTTGAGAATATATCTTAGAAAAGAGTCTACCTCAATTTCCACTGAGTCGAGCTAATGGGCAGGGTTTACTCACTTATTCCTCACTCATCGCCTATAAAAGAATATAAAACTCAAATTAGGATTTTTGTTAAGATGAGTTATTTTATAAAAGAAATTATTTTAAACTAAGTTATAATAAAATAATTGTATAAAATGCTTAAGAGTATAGTGCCTAATGTGATTAATACCCAAAAGTTAAGGAAAACTAGAAAATCAAGGATTAACTAAGATTTGGGTATAAAATATATGATTTTAATTAAACTAATTTAGAAATCCTCAAAATTCAATAAATTTAAAAGTTATAATTTAAATAGTCAAAGTCGTTAAATTTCATATTTAATAAAAATAGGGTTTAATTAAACTAATTTAGAAATCCTCAAAATTCGATAAATCTAAAAGTTATAATTTAAATAGTCAAAGTCATTAAATTTCATATTTAATAAAAATGAGGCTTAAATTAAAATATATATAAACTAGTTTATGGGTTTAAATAAATAAGGTTAAACATAAATTAAAATTGAAATCTTCTAAACTTTTAAAACTAACTTGAAAGAATCTTCAAAATAAAAGACTAAAATGACTGAAAATAAAATTTTATAAGCTAAAATGAATAAAACATAAGTTTCTGGGCCCATTTGAAAGGGGATCAAAAGCATGAGGGCAAAAGTGACGAAATCAGAAGTTTTATGCTCATTTAAACTAAATAAAAAGTTTAGGGCTTAAACGGCACAAGACAAAACTTTGGGGTTAAAATTTAAATATCATAAAATATAAAAATTTGCTCCCTCAATCCCTGATCCATTTGACCAACAGAGAGGGAGAAGGGCAATGGGTATCGGTGGGAGGGGGATGGGAAGCCGCAGGATTTTTGTGACCTCCCACGCCGGCGAGGCCGCGCCGGACACAGCGCTTGGCCGCCGCGCAACGCCTTCGGCTACAAGGGCGATTTAGGGCTCAAACACGGCGGGAGAAGGGAAATATCGAGGGGGAATCGGTCGAGCTTAGCTTAGAAATCCGAGTTATGCCGCCTAGGGGTGGAGTTAGATGCTTGGGTTAGGTTTTTAGAGGTGTTGTGAGTTCCATTTCCCTTCTTGTCAACCACTTTACCAATAAAATGCTTCAAATGAGAAAAATTTTGTAAAATGTGTATGTGTGTGTGTTGGAAGGCAGTGGCGGTCGGCGGTGGCTGAGGTGGTGGCGCACGGTGGTGGTGATGGTGGTGGTGGCATTGGTTTAATCTTCCGCCAATGTCATACATCAAAAATCAGAAATTTTGTAACTGTGTGTTCTTGGCAAGGAAGAGGCAGTTTGTTTGTGGATATGTGTATGTATGTGTATATATCTTTTATTTTTGGTGAAGAGGTAGTGTCTTTCTGTGAAGGAGAAATTTGTGGCTGCTTATGTGTTGTGTATTGCTAAATGTACGAGAAATTTGTGACTAAATGTATTGCTAAATTTGTGGCTGTTTGTTGTGTTGTGTCTTTGTGTGAAGGCAGTGTGTGCTTGCAGAAATTTTCGGGGACAAAGAGGGGGAGATGGGTGTGTGAGGGAGGAGGAGGAGAAGGAAGGGCAGACCTTGTCTTGTGGCTGCTGAGTTTGGGCTGGGAGAGTGGAGTTGGGGGGAGTTTCTGCAAGTTATTTTGGCATAGGGTTGTATGGGGACGGATGTTTGAATGAGGGTTACCAAATGAGGGAAAAGTCTTAATCCATGGTTTAATTATAATGATTTGAATTAAGAACTAAGAGGTTTAATTAAGGTGCTAATTAACTAAACTTTCTAGAAATTGTAAATTGAATAAAAGGAATTTTGTAAATTTGTGAATTATGCCTAATTCATTGAAATGGTTAATTAAATGGTAATTAATTAAATAAATTACAACTTCTTAATTAGGATAAATATTTATTATGAATAAATTAAAATAAGTTTAAGAATTAAATTCGGTAAAATTTGGTAGTGACGTGACTTAAAAATTCGAAAACGTAAAGTTTAAATTTTTTTTTTAAAAATTTTCGGTCGCTACAGCATACATATGATAAAGGGAGTAATACAACTATTAAACTACGTTATGCTATAATGTGGACTATTAATGATTTTCCTACGTATGGGCATTTGTCTGGATGGAGTAGTATGGGCTATAATGCATGCCCTATTTGAAACAGTGATGGAACATGTAAATGGTTTAATGACAAGGTTTGCTATATGGGGCATTGAAGGTGGTTACCGCCAAACCATGTGCGGCGCACACCCAAGGAACCATTTGATACGAGAACTAAAAATTGTGGAAAACCAAGACAATTTTCAGGGGATGAAATTTTGTCTCAAGTAAAAAACATTAACTGTTGTCAGATTGGTAAAAGTCCTAATAGCCGTGACAAAATAAAAAGAGGACATGTACATAATGGAACGGGACTAAAAACAGTATATTTTTAAGTTAAAATATTGGTTGAAATTAATGATTAGACAAAACCTTAATGTAATGCGTATTTAGAAGAATGTCTCTAATGCTATCCATGGGACTATTAGGAATTTACGGAAAATCCAAAGGCACATTTAAGGCTTGCCAACATTTAGAAGCTCTTGAAATACATAAATCTTTGTGGTTAGATTCAGATGGAGAGAAGTGGGATAAGAACCATCCATTTTTCAGAGTAAAGCCAAGCTTAAAGAAAGAATTCCTTTAAATTTTTAAGACTGTGAAATATCCAGATTCCTATGCTTCAAATATCTCAAGAAATATAGCACTTGAAACTGGGAAGATTATTCGAACGAAGAGGGACGACCGTAACGTTCTATTCGAGTGAATACTTCCCATAGTCATTCAAAAGTACTTACCAAAGGGTGCGGTTGAGCCAATTGTTCAGTTGTCTTGATTCTTTCAACAATTATGTTCAAAAACTTTACATATGGAGGACATCGAGATGTTGAAGGATGATATTGTGGACATATTGTGCTTGTTCTAACTCCACCGGCTTTCTTTGTTTCAATGATTCACTTATTGGTGTATTTACCTGAAGAGGCAAAACTCATAGGTGGAATGAGTTACCTTTGGATGTACCCAATAAAAATGTGCATGCTTATTCATTATTTTTACTTTAAAATTATTAGCCAGTTATCTAACATTATTTAATATATCTTCTAGAATATTGGGAGTATACAAAAAATATGTAAGAAATCAGGCTCGACCTGAAGGATTCGTTGTAAAGGCATATGTTTGTGAGTCTTTTACTTTTTGTGCAATGTACCTTCATAATGTTGAGAGACCTTTTAATCAAACTAAAAGGAACTATGGTAGTAGATCTAGAGGAGAGCAGCATTTAATATTTTCAAAAGCAGGTGACCATCTATGAAAAGTTTAAGTATTCCATTTACCAAAAGTGAAATGAGGGTTGTAACGATAAGAAAAGATTAACTCTAACTAGACTACCCCCTTATCCCCAGCTTAGAGTCCTATAGCAGCAAGAAATCAGAATCCCTCCCAAACTCTCGATTCCACTCACATTGGGACTCATCTCCCTGCTCATACTATAAATACGCCCACATACATACACAAGAATACACACATACATTCGGCAGGAAATACAGTCTGCAAATCCCAAGGTATACAATACATATATACTCACACACACGAAAAACGG
>CAVNYN010211750.1:0-37120 GCA_963692815.1 Nyctanthes arbor-tristis | reverse complement strand
TCAGAAATTAGAAATAGAATATGTCAATAGGCGTGACAGCGGATATAATCATGCCACGATATAAACTAGTAGTAAAACTTAGAACAAACTAATGCATAGTGCAAAGTCAAATTATCATGCATCAGGAAATTGAATGTTAACAGTTGCACAGTGAAAGAGTTATTTCAAATCTCATTTTTCCCTTTTCAAATGCAATTTTTTCAAGATGGCAGTAAGTGTTTCTTTTCATATGAGCAGCCACACAAATGCAACGGCTTTATATATGCTAGCAGTCGGGTGTTTATGTCCCAACAGCAGGGCATTTTGGAGAAGAGAAATGGTTTCACAATAATTCAAGCACTGCTATTGAACCAAACTAAAAAGATACATGCTTTCTACCAGTAATTAGTAAAGGAGGTGTAAACTATCAAATTACCTCTCATTATTAAACAATAACAACTACGATCGAAGCTCAGAGAAAGAAAAATCAGTAAACCCGAAAAATCATGAAAAATCAATAAACCCGAAAAATCAATAGAAGCTCAGATATGTACACAAGTAAGGTCATGAATGGCGCCTAATTGAACTGCAAAGGCGTCCAATCCCAGAATTCCAACAAACCCAAAAATTAGAGGATGAAAATAAACTATTTATGAATCAAGATTGACAGCTTGGACACCAGTCGAATGGGCAAACTCGAAATCTAATTGTAAAGTTAATAAAAATAAAAATTTTGCAATCAAATTAACAATTAGAAGCATGGAATGCGTCGGATACATAGGTGGGTAAAATTATTGACCTGATCGAGGATCTCCCCGGCAGAGAGTAGAATTCGAGTACTTAAGAGGCCTGCAATCGGAGAATATATGTGCAGTCCTACTTCCTCTCACGACTCGCGATCAAAAGTTTTCAGTGATGAAAAGCAGAGAACGAGAGAGGAGAGAGGATTAACCAGAGATGCGATTGTCAAGAGTACATCGGTTCTGGAATTTTGCTTTTGAGGACGGACGGACCGACATCCATGTATTACTTTTCTATGTGAGAGACGGAGAGAACCAACCGAACAAACAGATCGGAATTAGTGCCGTCCGCCGCCGCGTCTGCTCGCTGCTACAACCAAAACTAGTTTCCAATTTTTGTGACTCCTCGGAATGGGGTTCTAAGATTCTCCAAGGATAGCCGGCGCGATCTCTTCTGAGGCACAAGAGTTAAGAAAGAGACGACCCCCGAACGCTCGAGGAGAGAGCACGATGCGGCGGTGGAAAAATTAGGGCAGAAAAATGTGACCTTTCTTCGTAGCTCAGTTTATATAGGATAAATAAAACTGCGTCGTTTTGATGCCTAATGTGAAAAAATAATAATAAAACTCATAGCCCGTCTAGGAGTGTGGAAATTTTAAATTACAGAAATATCTGTAGGGACGACATATTAACCTATAGAAGCGACTTTATGTCGCCTCTATACAGCTGACGCCCAGTAGTGGCGACAAATCTAGGCGTTCGTATAGAGTGCCGCCTCTTGAAGCGACTTAGATGTCGCCCCAAATTTGTCGCCCCTATAACACCTATTTCTTGTAGTAATATGGATCTAGCTTACAACGTATTTACAACATGAAAAACTGGATTTATGCATATTATCTTCTTATTCTTTTTTCTCCTCCATCTTCTTCTCTCCAATTTCTCCTCTCTTAATTCGAGAATCTATCAATTCTCACATAGTAATGTAAATTCAGAATCTATCTATTCCAAGCACAACAGAGAGAAACTAACTTATGTGAAGAGGTTCCAAAAGAAAGAATGTGTAAGCCCAATGTGGCGGTAGCATATGTATGGCGTCACCAATAAGTTTAAAATTGTACTCTTTGTTAGTGTTCAGTCGTCGCATACACAACAAATACATGTTTGGAATGGCAAGATCATAAGGAATTATTATTATTATTATTATTATTATTATTATTGGCTAAAATGCAATATGATTTAGGAGTAATTTGGAAGGACAAGATCATGAGAAGACTTGACGACACCATGCATCGTCACAATGCACTTTATTCAAATAGCGTTTTTTTATTTATTTTGATCAAGATTCGAAATTTTCATTTAGAGAACACATGAGTTAGTGGTATGTGGGTGTTTCCAGATGTTAGATGTCTTCTACACTAATCCTCTAGAAATGCTTGAGGATTTTCTAGATGGTTGGAGATATGTGGATTACCGGCATTATGAGGAATTTTTGCTAAATTGTTTTGATTGTTGTAAACAAACATATGGGTTTGAGATACTATTAGAATTTTTGTCGAATATAGTGTTTACAATTCTATAACAAGTTTAATCTTTTATTAACCACTTGTTAATATCTATGCATGTTTAATATGTTCTAAAAAATTTCTAATTTAATTTTTTGATTTCTAACCCATTATTGAATTATTTAATTGCTCTTTTGATTCCCGTACAACGCACTGGTGACACGGATGAAGAATTTGCATATGTTGGTATAATTTTATTTTAAAGACTGAGTTAGTCCTTTGTTTCTTTTTCCGTTGCAGTTCGTGGGTTATATTACACTCACTTTAGTTGAGAGTTGATGGTGGAGAAAGTCATCATTCTCTCCCATTGTAAATTGTTTATCATCCTCTGTCTAGCACTCCAATAGTGAGGTAAAAGAGCTAACAAATCAAAATTCTGACCTATTCCCTTAAAGTTGAAAGCAAATAGAGGATGTGATTTGTCCACAAATGTTTATTTTCTGCTTTAAAACTTGCATAGGAACATAAATATTTCAATTCATGATAGAAATTCCAAGTTTTACAAATTATAATGGGTTGCTGCTTTGCCTTTATTAATTAGCGTATGTTCCCATTGCGAAGCATTATTGATTTGCATTATTAGTACAACCTCCTTTGTTTTAAGTAATATATCCATATTGTTTGGATTAGTAATTTTACTTACAATCTCCTCTAAATAATATTCTTTTATTATTTTCATGTTCTATTTGATGATTTCTTTACATACCTCGCTTTACCTTGGTTTATTTTTTTCCCCTTTTCGTTTTGTCTTTTGTTATTCATTTATCACTCATTAATCGATTGAATTTTGTGTTTGTCTATTTAATTGGAGATTTTAGACATCCTATCAAGCTTACTGATAAGTTACAAGACTTCATAACCCCAGGCTTCACCAGATTAATCTATAAGTCATGTTTTCCTGAGACTAAGTCGTTAAATGTTTTGTAGACTTCACTCAATGCATATTATGTGGGTTTTCTACTATTCGTTAGCAGAATGTTATTTACTAGAAACTGTAAACAATTAAAACTTTCAAAGTAAAACATAATTTTAAAAGTTTTGTTAACTTAATAATATATATATATATATATATATTTATAGGAACATAACCCACACACAAGTCACAGAGATAGTATTTGTTAACAGTATGACCAATGTTTTTTTTAGTATTTGTTAAGAGTATGACCATTGTTTTTTTTGCTTTTTTTTCCCTGTGGTTATTGCAGGTATTTTTGAAGAGCGATGGGTGCATGTTTTTTTTCCCTTGTGTTTAAAGTACAATATTTATTCTTTTGTATCACTCTCACGATTGTATTATCTTACAGGATTAAAGATGACTCCGTATATGCAAAGTTTGTGAAATATTGAGTATATTGCATTTGAGATTTTTATTTTAAGCAATTGTTTTTTTTTTAAATTTAGAAATTTATATATTGAATTATTTTCGCAATGAAATATTTTTCGAATTATCTTATCCGTACAACGCATAAGTGACACACTAGTTTCCAATATAAAAAGGGGAACTCAATTTCACTGTTCATTTCCATTGCATAGAACAATATCGTAAAAACCTTTTTGCTAGCTTGAAAAAAACATAACCCTCTTGTTCCACGAGTCCCGCTATAGAGATCTCCCCGTACTTGAGGGACTCTAGCAGGGTGTACTCTCGGGCTCCTTAGAAAATTTGCTTGTTTTACGGTCTACATTTACTTCCTGAGAAAATGCCCTTCAACACGACGCCTCGCTCCAATTTCGATTCTATTGCTTACCCCCCTTACGACACTTCTAGTGCCAATTTTGCCATTCCCAAATCCTTCCAAAATTTCAATTTACCAGGCTAACAATCTCTTAAAACCTTAGAAACCTAAATACACTCTGTTCCCGACATGCAGTCCCGTCGCTGTCTGATCTGATTGGAGCCACGAAATTGCAGTTCATCATCCTTTGGTCAGGTAACAATCTCTTACAGAATCTTGGAGTCTCAAGCTTCACTTGCGGTGTCATCACTTCCCTAATCTGATTTTTACTTTTATTTTTGTGTTGTTTGGTTTTACAAGCATCATTTATGGGTAAGATTATTTGCCTTTTGATGAGTTATAGTATTCTTTGCTTCTATCTGTTACCATATAAGTATATATTGATCATCTATTTCCATAGTCAACACCCTACTTTTTCGAGGTAATCTAGCACATCCTGTTCAATAATTTTATGTGTCAAAGTGAGTATAATTCTCTTTTAAGCAGTTTTATGTATTAAATTGTTCAAGAAAATAGATATGTTTTCTAACTCTTATGTGAGAAGATTTAATACATAGAAAAATGGGAATATAAATGCTACAACAGATGAGGGATTATTAGTGTTGGTTATTATTGTCACTGTAATTTCATCACATATTAAGAGTAATGGCTCTTGTAGCAAAATTTTGCATCAAGTTTACAAGATGTTGACTAGAAAGTTTTATCAAAATTAGTATATGAGTTGAGAATGTTAGCCCGGAAAGCAAAAGAAAACAGCTTAAACCTACAGACTATCAGGTAAGCTAAGACTAGCTAGCTATTTCAAAATTGAATTTGGTAAAAAATTTTAAAAAATAAAAATACAATGAAAATGTGAAAAGAAAAAATAAAAATACTTATCATTATTTTTCCTAAATTACTTTTTAATATAATATAAAAAAGTAAAAATGAATTTAGAACACATGAAATTCACAAATAATTTGATCAATTATTTAAGTGGTTGCAATTATGTTTTGCTTTAATTTTTCATCTAATCTTTCTTCTTTTTCCATTTTTCAACTTGAGGGGAAAAAGGAAACACGTAGTCCATTCCCCAAGACCTGAAATCAAAATACATTCCCTGAACCTGAATGCGAAATCAGATCTAAAGATAACCCACATGCCTATTGATTTGACATGTGCACAAATAGGACTTTTAATAGGATAGTTTGTTCCTCATAGAAACAGAAATAAACCGCATCATAAAGCCCGTATTAACGTTGACATTGAATTTTTGTACAAGCCCTGAAGGCTCTATTGACTCATTAAAGGGAGCCAGTCACAAGGATGTTGTGATTGGTCCTACTTTATCTCCTTTGTTTTCTTTATGAGTGCATGTTGTATGCTCAGTTTCATTTTCTCAAATTCCATTTGAGACCTTTAAGGAAACAACTTAATCTTGAGATACAGTTTGAACACATAAGATATGTCGAGGTTTGTATTTTTAATGCAAGCTGCTGTGTATTTGAAGCGTAAACATTGAATTAGTTTGCACGACCAGCTGCGCATTTTCTTATTACTGGAAATTTTTATTGGAAAACTCACAATCGTTTTCCAATTTTAGAGTACATCGATAGTTCTGTTTTGTGATTCATCTGAAAGGTCTTACATGTCTATTTGCTTTGTTCGTTGGCATATAGAACCTGTTATTTGGTGAATTATTGGAGAAGTATTATGTATAGATATTTGGTGTTGAAAATATTGAGTTCTTAGATCTCGGCAAATATGGTCCACGTGAATCTGTAGTAATGCTCCCCAAAAAGACGCTTTTCGAAACGGAATCTAAGATCTGTTTGGTGTTCCCCTATGGTTGGAATGCTTGATTTTGCAACCCCCAAAATATATACATATATATGTATATAACGCATATATTTTTTTAATAGAAATGCATAGAAATTTGTGTAAAATTGAACAAAGGTTGCATTTTACTATTAAAGGATTATTGGGAAGCTAACATCTACTGCTTTTTGAGGCAAATGGTGATTCTTTCAAGCTTATGAGGTGATTTTTCAAGCTCAATGGATCTTTTGTGTGAAAGATCCCTCTTGCCAAAGATCTTGTTACTAATTTTTTAGGTTGTAGCAACGTATGAGATTAGGATGAAGAACTTGGGTGTTGATTACGGACTGAGCTTTTGGAAGACGAAGCGTGCAACAAATTGGAGAAATAGTATTCATCATAAAATGAATAAGTAGATTTTTTGGCACTTGATTTACATCAGGCCAAGTCTTTTGTTGTTATTAATGCAAGAACCACCTGATGGGTGATAATGTTGTGTATTTATTTTTTGAGAAATTTCCTTCAAATCAGTGCAAAGTGTCGATCATAATTGTTGTCATATGTTCAATCAAATATAATCATTACTCACAAAGTGTCAATTATAATTATTGTCATATGTCCAGTCAAATATAATGATTACTCTTATTTATAAATGAGATTAAATATAAATCTATCCAAATAGACCCCAGTTTATGACGACCATAAAATACACACATAGGTGAATTTTTTATAAAAACAGATCGGGCTGTAGCTCGATCTCCAATAATATGGCGACACCTCACTTTCTTCTATAAAAATAGATTGAGCTTCGATTTCAGAGTCTGATATCTAATAATACGGCGACACCTCACCTGTGTCAGGTGAGATGACGCGCTGTGATTGAAGATCGTGCTCTGAAATAGGAGCTCGATCTATTTTTATAGAAGAACTCCGTGCCCGGGTGCTGCATGCAAATTTTGGGCTTCTAAATTAACTTTAAAACTTGCAAAGCACACAAATATATTATTATTATTATTATTATTATATGAGCCAATAAATATCCTTGCAACTAAATGATAGTCAAAAGAAAAAAAAATCATGTAACTGTTTATTTGCATATTTTAATTATTTAACAAATCATAAGAACATCTCCAATGATGTAAAGTGGATGGATTCCTACGTGGTTAGAATTATTAGAAATTAGAATGAGTCATTTCAAACGGCAATGTGAATTGTATGAAACAACGGACACTTGTCAAAATATGAATTGTTAATACAATAGTGGGAAAAGAGAGAGAGAAAAAATAGGACAGTTGTATATATAGACATTGTGGTAGACAATCTCTAATTCTTTTATTGTCACATCACTTTTTTTTTAAATGATATGGTAAAAAAATTTCTCCAATAAACATTCCATATTGGAGATGCTCTAAGTATCCATATTAATTTGATTGTTAAACTAGTAAACATTAAGATATATTTGTTGCTTTATCAAAAAGAATAGGAGAAACGTTATAAAAACTCA
Source organism: Nyctanthes arbor-tristis (assembly GCA_963692815.1). Classification (NCBI taxonomy): domain Eukaryota; kingdom Viridiplantae; phylum Streptophyta; class Magnoliopsida; order Lamiales; family Oleaceae; genus Nyctanthes; species Nyctanthes arbor-tristis. The sequence goes on along the minus strand of CAVNYN010211750.1, from coordinate 29,802 downwards.
TTTTCATATTGTTATTATTTCCCAGATGATAAATGCTGACATTAATTTGGTTGTTAATAAACGTTAAAATAAACTTGTTGCTTCATATTTAACAGCAAAATTGAATAGGAGAATTATACACTCTCACTCAAAACCAATATATTCAAAAACTAAAATATACTCCCTTCTTTCTTGTAAAGATAATCCCTTTCTATTTTTCACAATGTGTAAAAAAAAGTTCAATAAATGTTATTGAAAAAATAAAATTCAGGAAAAATTGTGCTTTTATACTCCTTTTTTCATTATTATTCCACTCTACTTCTACTTATTTACTAATAACACTACAAATTAAATATGTGCTTAAAAAATTAAAAAATTTATTAAGGAAAGTAGACCATAATTTGAGACAGGCGAAAAAAAGGAATAATAGACGGTCTTTATGACTAGAGAGAGTATGCTTTTCCATTTCATTAAGGTTGGCCAATGAGGCTTAACCTAGATGTTAGGCTATGCTGAGCCCTGAAACTTTGAGGTCTCAAGTTCCAGTCCTACCACCTGTAAGTTGTGTGGGTTTTTCCAACTATATTGTTGGTTTATAAATGCTCATATAAAATACACTTCTTTATAGGTACATTTAAGGGTTACAAACTAGTTGATGAATTGCAAGCATGTTTTCTATTGTCTTCACCGTAAAAAAAAAAAATCTACACTATCATTCACCGAGTACATAGATGAAGACGATAAGTGATATCTGACTCCGCCTCGAGAGGAACATCTCCATCACTTAAAAGGCTAACACAAATATAATATATATATATATATATATAGAATATATATATATATATATATATATGAACAACATGATCAATCATTTGCAGACAATGATAATACTTTTTTAAAATAAAAAAATATATAGTTAAAAGAAGTGCACACTTATTCTAAAATTCTTAAATTTCTAGTATATCCTTATTAGTTAACGCCTTTGTAATATGGTAAGTGTTTAACAGCCCTACCTCATCAAGAGATATTAAAAAAAAAATCGAACAATTAATATAGTTAACAAAGAACTGAAAAATAAAAAGTTCATCAAAATATTTTTGCTCATTCAAAGTTATTTAGTTAGCACTATAGATTTTATTATAGCACATTTGTATAATCACTATCAACGTTTCCAAATATTTGCTTTATTGCTTAGAACGTCCGCATACTTGTTCTATAACATGCATGTTAAGTCTTTTTTTTTCTTCCTACAACAAAAGATACTAACATATGTTATAAATGCACTTTTCAGACGATGGATACATTGTACCACTACCTCTTTGAACAACCTCCCCAGTTATATCTTCACATGACAAAACAGCATCATGGACTGCATGATATAATTAAACAATTAAACATCAACAAGCAAAAATAAATAAATAAGCAAGTCCCTGTGAATTTCCCTAATAAATCATATTCTCGAACCCTAGGAGAGCTCAAGAGAAAGATGTGAAGTTATAGGATTCTCTGGGAAACATGGGAAACAACACAAGATCATGTTTCAGAACCTTTGTCGTATCCTTGAAAGCAACTCCAACATTGAGGAGCTAGCTTGTAGGTTGCATCATTTGGTTTAACATTGAAATGTGTCATGGTGTATAACCCATGTTCATGAATCTTCGTATTGTAATTAGGAATATCAAGTCTCCTGCTCAACAGTTGCCTGACTAAACTTCAAACTTTTTATTAAAAAATTATAAAACATTATACTCGAAACAACATAAATAAACGTGATCAATAAAAAAAATCACAGTTCTAGACAAACTTAAATTTTCATAAAGTGTCACCACGCTGTATAGCATGCAATAAACTTAACAATAATGGCAATATGTTAAATTCAAGAATTCCATTACATTCATAAAAATATCTTGTGTTTATAACAATGCGTATATGATACAGTCAAACCACTAACCCTAAACTTCAACACACTGATTGATAGACTTAATTGTAAGTTGTAAGCCAATGAGACAACAGAGGTATACATAATATCATTTTAAAATATTTCAATTTCAACATCATCACATAGTAATTTAAACATGAGATACTATGAAACATATTTAAACAGCTCTTACGGAACATTAGTCTTGTTCCAACGCCAAATATCTGGCAGATAACACCACTAGACGCGCACTTGGCGCCACATAGGATGTACGTCTAGTTTGGACAAAATTTAATTGAAACACTGCCACATAGCAATTTAAACATACGATTAAGTTTATTGGAGTAAACTTTTATGAATGGGCTCTTTAAACATAAAATACATTTATTTGAATTAATATCATAATAAGAAATTTCAATGACATGAAATGTATGATACGTAAAATTATAATTATATAAAAATAATTGTTGACATGCTCTTTTTCTATCAAGCCAAAAGGGCTCCATTTATAGAGCCGAAAGGCTGATGTTGTACCCCAAATAGGAAAACAAGGATCCCACGTCCCCCCCCTCCCCCCGCGCCCACGAAAACAATTTCCCATTTGAAAAAATTAAACACCCCAATTTATCCCAGCAAAATACTATTTATAGATAATTATTGAGGTAATTTTTTTTAAAAAATGGGGTAAATTCACAACCCACCCGTTGCATTTGTCTGATTCCCCCTCCCGAAAATCCCTTTCTGTGTCTTTGAACCAGCTCTCACCTTGACCTCCGCAATTTCGCACGGTCACGGTGAGCCAACCGGCCCCGGAGTGAATGCCTAACTAATTCCCCACTGACCTCTATCCCTTTTCACATGTAAACCCCTTTTCAATTCAATCGTATACCTTCAATTTCCTTGCAAACAAAAGAACCCGCACAACCATTACTCCTTCGTCGCCGGTGGAGTCATCAAATGATGGAGAACACACGCCTTGGTGAACTCCAACTTCGAACCCACCCTCAGTTTTAGCAAAACCCAGCTCGGTTGTTTCTTCAATTTCTCAACATAAGTTGCCACTCCTAATTTATTCAAAATTTATAGGGAGAGTAGTACTCTCCCCTTAGGGAAAGTACTCCTCTGTATGGCACACCTGTGATTGGTGGAAATCAAAGAGCCCTTGATTTATTCAAAATTAAGAGTACTACTCGCAATAGAAGCACTCTTAATTTATTCAAAATTTCTAGAGAGAGTAGTACTCTCTAATGACACCCCTTGATTGGTAGAAATCAATAGGGCCCCTTGATAGGGAAAGTACTCCTCTATGTGGCACACTCTGATTGGTGGAAATCAGGTAGGGAGAGTACTACTCTCCCCTTAGGGAGGGTACTACTCTCCATAGAAGCACTCTTAATTTATTTAAAATTTCTAGAGATAGTACACTCTCCCATGGCACCCCTTGATTGGTAGAAATCAGAGGGGCCCTCTGATTTCCATCAATTAAAGTGTGCCATACAGAGAAGTATTCTCTCAAAGAGGAAAGTACTACTCTTCATAGAAGCACTTTTAATTTATTTAAAATTTCTAGAGAGAGTAGTTATCTCCCATTAAGGAGATTACACTATCCCATGGCACCCTTGATTGGTGGAAATCAGGGGGCCCTCTGATTTCTACAAATCAAGGTGTGTCACATAGAGGAGTACTTCCTCTAAAGAGAGAGTACAACTCTTTATAGAAGCACTCCTAATTTATTTGTCTATTATTGACCATGAGTTAATTGTTAATCCCTTATTCTTTATAATGGGAAATATGCATACTACATTTAACTTGGTGATTGTAGACATCCCCAAAAAAAATATAATAATAGTAATAATAAAAATAAAAAAATAAATTAAAGTTGCTTGGCCGATTTTAATTTCAATAATTACGCCATATAATTTTAAAGTCAAATTAAAATCCAAAGCTTTAAATAGACCAAATTAAATTAAATAACGAAAAGCCCACAAATCAGCCCATTTTGTAAGACCACTTTACGGCCTATGACTGTTGTCTGTATAAACTCTATTAGTCTTAGTGTTTGGGGGGTCCAGACACAAAATTTTTGTAGATGCATTTCAAGGAAAAAGCAAGAGAGCCAAATTCTCTCTAAGTATAAGAGAGTCAAATTCTCTTTAAGTCTAAGAAGATCAAAGTCTTCTTAAATTCTAAATTAAGTTCCAAGTCAAGTTTCAAAGCAAGAAAGCCGAAAAATCAAAGAAGATCAAAATTTCTTTAAATCATTTTTCAATTTCAAATTCAGATATCTACAAATCCTGAGGCTTAAGTATCAAATTCTCCAAGTTTCAAGTCTAAATCCGGAAATCTACGAAAATTGAGGCTTCAAAGTCTCAAATTGATTTCAAGCCGAAGATCAAGTCACGTGGCACTTCATCTTCAAAGTCGAAATCATCAATCATAGAAGTTTTGCAACCTAACAAATTATAAGAGCGTCACTCTACTTGTATTTTATCAAATTCCAATCTGTAACGAATTTCCTTAGTATTTATTTTAATACGAGTAAAATTTGTTTTATTAGAGTGATTTGGAGCAAAATGTGCGATATAATCTGTGGCTATGGTTAATCTTGATTATAATGTAAAATATTGTGTAGTACTTTTAGGGCAAGAAAGTAAAGAAATAATGGCTTCTGGGGTCAGTTAGAATTTCAACGTCTAAAATTCCTGCTTGTGAATACACTTCCATGACAATGATTCCCAACTCTTTTCATTCTCTTTCTGCCTTCGAATGCAATGTATCAGTATTGTAGTGTTCGTAATCTCATTCAGAGGCATAGACGGAAATTCCATCCAGTGCGAAATTAATTAAAAAATATATTGAAAAATCTATTTTTCTTTTCTTTTCATTTTTTCCTTTTTCTTTTTCCTGGACATGTTGTTGAAACCTTTTAAATTTTATTGATAGAATTAATGTCATACTATATAATCATGTATTTTTCTCATATTGTTAACCAAGTTTAAAAAATTAATTTATTATGATATTTTTGATAACATTCTTTTTCATTTTTGAGTAATGCTTATTTTTAGATTCAAAATATAAACTTTAAGCAATTAAAAAAGTATGTATTTCAAAATTTACAGATTACAAAGTCTTTTGTTCAAAGAAACTAATTATTGTTATCCTGAAGCGAGAAAAAGGGGAGAGATAAAAATCCTAGCCGTAAACAAATTACTCAATAGTTAATTACAAGAGTTTACAGCGGTGAAAAGAAACCGGACGGCAACGGTGACAACCAAATGGCATATCCTCACCACACCCCCAAATCCTCACCCAAGCCCACATCTCTCTCTATTAACCCACGTTTTAAGCTCTCTCTCCCCCCTCTCTCCTCACTGGAAACCACAGTGTTACAGTTGCCGGCGCCTGGTCAAGAGTTAAGATGAACGACATTGGCCGAATTGAACCAAATTTCTGGGTAGCGAGCCTCGGCAGTGATTCAGAGTACTGGACTGCCCCCTTCCCTCGCCTCAAAAATCTCGATCTGCCCTCCTGTACAAACCGGACTGCCTCAGTTGCTGGTAAGCTGATAGTCTAGTGCTTTGCTTCCGATCTTTGGAAGTCGTTTAATTTTTTTTTTTCCTTTTCTAAGATTTTCATTAATGATATTGCATACATTTATGCATTTGAGAGTTCGTTGTCATAGAAATGACTGTCTTTGAATCACATGAATATCTAAGTGGTTATGTTTGTCTTGTCAAGAAATATCTATAACTTTTGGACCCGATTTGGCAAAAAATCCAAGGATATTTCTTACATACAAGGTTTTGTTGACTTACATTCTTGAGAAGAAGTCATGAAGAGTTGCCATCAGGATTAGGAAAATATTTCTGGGTTTTCCCACCAATTACATTGGGCTAGTATAATACACTTTGTTGAACAATTGCTTTCATTTTTTCTGTCTCCTTTAGGGAATCTTTGTTTTAAATACCTTGTTGCAATGTTAACGTTCTGAATTGCAAATTATGCTTGTCATAATTACCGATTACAATAGCTTGTTATGTGCATATCGGAGACCATCGATGCATACCTTATTAAGCAAGACTTGGATTGAAACCCTCCATGTTTCAGTTTACATGCTCAAGGCTCACTAGTTTATGGCTAGTTATATTTATTACTTAATAATCTTTTGTATATTCATTACTTAATAATCTGCCTTGCATATTCACTACGTAATCATCTTATGTATAATCATTACTTAATAATCTGCCTTGCATATTCGTTAGTTAATAATCTTCTCGAGGAATTTTTTTTTATAGGTAACCATTAGTGAAGAAACAATATTTGTTAAAAGTACATGTTTGGCATTAATAATATGGTTATTATATCAATATGCAGGAAACTAGTAAGCACGGGTGAGGAAGGGAAGGCCTTAGACAATGTCAACTTCACAATCAGTGACAGAACCATATCCCTGGACGAATGAGGAGCCAACAATTCAAAGAGGTACGTTCACTTTTTTGCTGAATGGTTGACATACCAGTTGACTTATTTAATATGTCAAATTCTAATATATGTAGGCCCATTGGATCATCTAATCTGTAAGCAAGGATGAACTGGATTTAAAATAGCAAATATATGCAATTCTAGACCATATTATTTACACTTTCTTGATAACTTTGATAGGCAGTTAACAAATTGAATACATTAATGTTTTTGCATCCAACCCTCGTAACTTTTGACAAGTGATGTACTTTCTGTTACACAAAGTATTGCTTTTAAATTTTTGTACTCTTCTAATTTACAAGGATTTTCTGTTTCATTGTTCTTCTATGTCTCAAGATTAATCATAAACAATCCTAATGAAACATAGTCTACAAAATGAATCGACTATTTCCTTATGTCTTAAGAGTTTATGCATTCTACTAAATTCTTTGAGATATATTTGTTCTGGTCCTTGTTGATGAACATAATGGAAACTTGTGTTTTTGAATTGTGCTTTCTCCATTCTTATTCTTATTCATGTAGGTTTAGTTGAAGAGGGTTCGATGAGGAGACGTCAAGGTACAGTTAAAGAGAGGCAAAAAATTTTTGACTGAACTAAATTCCTGGCTCCACCCCTGTATAGAAGGATGATGCATTGTTTGTGCCTAACGTGACCACTGATGGCATCCCCTGGTCAGAATGCAGATTCAAATGGCCGATGATGCATATACTTGTTTTGCGTTTTACAATGAATATGTAAGAAAAGCAGGGTTCAATGTCCGGCTTGGGAACTCCCAAAGGAATGTACAGAAAAAGAAATATTGTCTGCAATATTCTTGCAATTTATATTGGCTTGTAATAAATTTTTTTTCTTTATTTCTACGTTTTTGCTTCTCTAGTCTGATTACTTGGGCACGGTTTAATTTATGCCACACAAGAGGATTCTAGTTTGCTTTATTTACGGTGTAATTTGATTAATTAATGGAACGCTTGGGAGCATTCCGTTTTACTTGATTTATAGTATGCTGTGTTTAATTAATGGTCAACGGAAGGATTCCAACTTGCTTGATCTAAGGTGTAATGTGCATTGTGAGAAATGTAGTGTATTGATGAAAATTTATTTGCTTTAAATACCATCCCAGCACTAGAAATCTTATGCATTCAACTCATTAAATAACCAAAGGAGAGTGAGGGAAATACACCATAGCCACTTGTTAGTTCGAGGGTACTACATACACTATGTAGAATAACATAACTACTTGGTGTCCATGGCACGTTAAGAGAAATTCTGACTTCCCCCTCTTTTGAGACGATAGCACAGTTTTCGGTCATGGTTGACGAATCATTCGCGTCACCGAGAACAATTCCCTTACCTTTATTCACCCAGATGTTGAATGACTCCGTGTCCCCGTCAACTGAAGTTGCATTGTTCCTCTCATCTAAAACTGCAATTAGAATTTTTTACATAAAGACATCACAACAAAAGACTATAGAAGACTATAGAAAAAAAAAAAAAGGAAAATGTAACAAATTATATCATCATGCTCACAATCTGGAATCTTATCAACCGATCCATCATCGAATCACAAAACTCTTACTTCTAAGTAATCAACTATTGATAAAAATAAGTGAGGCAATCAGACTTTCATAAACCCATAAACAAGGCTCAATATTCATTCTTAACAATCATCCAATCACAGCCACAAAACTCTTATTCCTAAATAATCCAATCACAAAACTCTTACTCTTAAATAATCAACTATTTCTGAAAATAAGTGGAGCAATTAGATTTTCAAAAACACATAATCACTGTCCGACAAAATTGTAACATTCTAAGATCAAGTCCAACAAGAGTTAAAAGTAGATATTTCACCTTTTATAATGAGAACATTAGCTATATTTATTGAGAAAATCAGCCATATTTTATGATGACAAAATTCACCTTTTATGATGAGAACCTTTTATAATGATTTTGCACATCACTAATCCTAAGTAGGTTCCTATAATGACCACCGACCTGAAGATTTCTAAGTTAAAAAAAATAATAATAATAAAAAAAAAGCCCAAAGTATTGAATATTTTTTCCACGTTGAATCCATTTCTCATATTACATTTGGTGATATGTTTCTTTTGTCAACTCAATTTGAAACTAACTATTAAATACTCCAGTTTATCTTTCCCCACTCTAGAAAAATCTTTTTATTCATAACCCAATAGCCCGGTCGTTTCTTTACCCAAATAATCCTCATTCTAGCCACAATTGGTAACACTATGGGAAAATTTAGGTCCACCTAGCATCTGCAGAGATAATACTTCTGCCTCTCACTTCCATTGTTTACAACCTAGCTCTCTAGTTCCATCTAGGGAAGCAAACTACCATTATCACAAACTCGGTCCTGCTCTAATTGCTACCATCATCACCATTCTGCAACTTCCTCACTGGCATCATTTTAACCAGCCACTGTTTTACTGGACAAGTTTCCACTTCTTGTGGTTCAAATATCCAGAGTCAGTGTCTAAAGTTCCAAATTAAACTCCTCCATGGTAAACTTCTAAACTTCGGATTGGACAGCTTCATGGTAAATTTTGGTTGCCACAAAATGGGGTAGAGTTCAGTTTCAGACAGACAGACACGAGTACGTCTTTATACAAAATGCTCACGACACTGTTAAAGAAACTAACTTTTCTCTCTTCTTAAATTAACATGGGTTCATTACAAGCTATCTCCTATTCTTGCCAAACATTTACAAGAAACCAGATGCTAACTATCTCAAATCGGGTCTAAGACTTACCTTATGAGGCAGAACTCCTGCGGAATTGGGGACGGCCAGGGACGATTGCACGAGGCCGCGAAAAAGTCTCGAACGCTTGCTCGGTCCACCCTTCTTTCCACTGTTCTGCCTCTCGGATTTGTTGGGGGAGGCTTTTGGACCAGATTTCAGCGCGCCGGAGACAGAGGGCTGAAAGGGGGAGTTTTGGTTGTGGGGAGAGAGAGTAGGTTTGGGGGTGAGGATTTGGGTAGATTGCCACCCGGTTGGGATGTTCTGCTTCGTTGTGTGCCAGCCGTTCGGTTTCTAGACCTCGCCGGAGATGTGGTAAGTCGACAGTAGAGACTAGAGAGGGCTAGAGAGAGATGAACGGTGGGTTATAAGAGAGAGATGATGTTTGTGTTAAGAGAGAGAGATTGAACCAACTGCTTAATTTTATTACTTGGTTGTACATACATTAATTGTATTCCTTGTATAAGTTTGTAGTTTAGTCTAGTTGTGTAGTAGTGTTGTACTTGTTCTCCCAATTTAGATTAGGTTAGAAGTCTTAGTCTAGTTCTACCATAAGTTCTCTTGTATAAATTTTGTTCAGCTCTCATTAATAAAGAATGATTTATTCTCTCAAACCCTATATGGTATCAGAGCACCCTCTTCTCTAACAGAACTGATCCCATGGCTTCCCATGACACGGCTGATTCCACCCCAGCAATCAGCCTTTCCGGAGGAACAACCGGACCTGCCCTCCAGTCCTACCTCCTCAGCCGCCCACTATTCCTAATACTCCTATTGCAATTAATTCCCAAGCCCACACACCAATCAAACTCAACCCCCATAAATTACCCCGCATGGTTTATTCAAATCCATAGTTTGCTCGTTGGTTTTGATCTTATTGGGTTTGTCGATGGCACCACCCCTTGCCCTCCGACCACCATCTCTACCAACAATACTCATGCTCTGAACCCGGACTACACAAACTGGATCCGCCAAGACAAGCTTTTACTTAATGCCATTGTTGTTAGTTCTCTTTCACCAAACTTCGTGTCTTTCATCGCTGCAGCCAAAACCTCACAAGAAGCTTGGCAAACCATCACCAACACCTATGCCAAACCTTCGAGGGGGCGCATTATGCATCTTAAAAGTGCACTCGGCAGTCTTCAAAAAGGAGATATGTCCATTACTGAATATATGCATCATGTGAATTCCATTGTCGACAATCTTACTCTCATGAACTCGGTTCCAGACCCTGATGAATTGGTGCTTCATATCCTTTGCGGCCTTGGTTCTGACTTTCAAGGCCTTTGTGAAGCTGTACGGGCAAGAGAAACATCTATCTCCTTTGATGAATTGCATGAGAAATTGATTACTCGAGAGGCCCAGTTGAATACCGAAAAAACTCCCCTTCAAAATCAGCCAATGTCGTCTCCTATTACAGCCAACTTTACCTCCCGAAACAGCTGTCCTAATACTCGAAATCGGCTCTCCAATTAGAAACCATTCAGCCAAAACTCCAGCAGCAGCACAGCCCCACATATCTCTAGTTCCCACCGCCAAAACTGAGCCCCACGTCCATACCTTGGATATTGCTAGCTATGTGGCCAACAAGGACACACTGCCAAACAATGCCTTTCCTATAAAACCATACCATGCACTAATAATTTAGCCTTACCACAATCTGGCCGAAACACTGGAGCAACCCCCACTGCCAGTATTGCCACCACGTATTCCCCATCTCCATCCGAATGGATTATGGACTCCGGTGCATCCCATCACATTACCAATGATCTTCAGAATTTATCCCTTCACTCTGACTATCTTGGCCCCAATGACGCTCTTCCGATCTGTGATGGTTCCGGGCTAAATACCACACATAATGGTCGCGCATCCCTTTCTAGTCCATCATCTCAATTTCATTTAGATAATGTTTTATGTGTTCCTAGCATGAAGCATAACCTCATATCTATTTCAAAATTTTGCACTAATAACAACACCAGTGTTGAGTTCTTACCCTCTTCTTTTCTTGTGAAAAATTTGCAGACAGGAACTCCAATAATGCGCGGACCAGCTAGAGATGGCGTCTACGTTTGGCCAGCAAAAAAGCGTGAACCACTACTAGTCTTCTCCGTCACTAAATCCACTTTACCTCTCTGGCATCACCGGTTGGGTCATCCTTCCTCAAAAATTTTATCTCAGTTAGTTTCTAGCAAAAAGTTGTCTATTTTATCACAAAAGCTTTCTGACTTCTCGTGTAACGCATGTCAATGCAATAAAAGTCATAAATTACCATTCTACGTGTTGAGCCTTAGTAGTTCCAAACCTTTATAGTTAGTTTATTCTGATGTTTGGACGTCACCGATCACATCTCTTCATGGTCATAAGTATTATGTAATATTCATTGATCATTACACTAAATATGTGTGGCTATACCCCCTGTGCAAAAAATCAGATGTGTGACGCGTTTCTAAAATTTAAAGCTCTCGTTGAGAACAAGTTTGCCACTAAAATTGTCAGCCTATACTCCGACAATGGTGGTGAATACATTGCCTTAACCCCACTTCTCACCAAACACGGCATTCAACACTTAACTACTCTACCACATACACCAGAACATAATAGGTACTCTGAAAGGCGACATAGACACATTGTAGAAACTGACCTTAGCCTACTCCATCATGCCTCTGTTCCTCTAAAATTCTGGCCTTATGCATTCACTACAGCAATATATCTCATTAACCGGATGCCCAAGGTCAATCTAGCCTACAAGTCCTCTCTTGAAACCTTATTTGGCGTCCAACCTAACCTTGACAAACTCCGAATCTTTGGCAGTTTGTGCTACCCGTGGTTAAAACCTTACACCAACAATAAGCTTGAAGCTAAGTCCAAGCCTTATGTCTTCCTTGGGTATTTTTCTTCTCAAAGCACGTACTTGTACTATGACTACGTTGCTTAAAAGTTTTATACCTCTCGCCATGTCCAATTTGTTGAGAATGTGTATCTGTTTACCATACACACCCCAGAACCATCCAAACATCCATATATCAAGAAAAAACTCTCCCGCTTCACTGCCGACTTTCCCTCTGTCTCTCCAACTTTGTTCAACTAAAAAGTGCCTTGTCTCTAACCCACCTACGGCTAGTAGTGGTCCCTCACGCCCGGCGGCTGCTGAGATCAGACGACTCTTACTGTAACTGGCCCACCATAGTTGGGTTCTGTGTCCATCACTCAGTCTGCATCCATTCCCAATATTCAAGAACTCTCTGATCACTTCGAAAATCTATCCATATCCAAAGAACAATCAGTGAACTCACCACTCTCTGGGTCCCCATCCACGCCGCCATCTCCCTATACTATTCCAACCGAACCAAACCTCACACGACGCTCTTCCGATCTCAAGTCCATCACCTGTCCTTCAACCCACTACTAATGCTCATCCGATGATGACCAGAGCCAAAAACAACATCCATAAACCATCCAAAAAATTCTCTCTTCTTGCAATATCTCCATAATAACCCCTCTTGAACCCACCTCAGTAACTTAGGCACTTAAAGATCCTAAATGGCGTGATGCCATGTCTACTGAGTTTGCAGCTTTACTCCGGAACGGCACATGGGATCTTGTACCTCCATCTCCTTCACAAAACATTGTTGGTTACAAGTGGGTATATCGTATCAAGCGGCGGTCAAATGGCTCTATAGATAAATATAAAGCTAGACTTGTCACAAAAGGATTCCATCAAAGACCGAGTTTAGATTATTCCGAAACCTTCAGTCTCGTGATCAAACCCTCTACAATTCGGCTCCTCCTTTGTCTAGCAGTGATAAATAAGTGGGAATTACGACAAGTTGATGTTAACAATGCCTTCTTGCATGGGTCTCTCACAGAAGATGTTTATATGTCACAACCACCTGGGTTTGTTGAACGGCAATTTCCTGATCATGTTTGTCACCTCAAAAAATCACTCTATGGACTTAAACAGGCTCCCAGGACTTGATACATCACACTGAAACAGTTTCTTCTTACCACAGGGTTTATCAGTTCTCGGGCTGACAGTTCTTTATTCATCTACCGTTGCTCTGGCAATGTCGTCTTCTTACTTGTGTATGCTACACGACGCTCTTCCGATCTCTGGCAACAACCCACAGCTTCTTTCCGATATTATAGCTGCCCTTGCTCGGTGTTTCTCTATTAAAGATCTGGAGTTACTCTCTTATTTCTTTGGGGTTGAGGTCCTTCACTGCTCAAAAGGCTTATTCCTCTCACAACGCAAATATATTTTGGATCTGTTAACTCGAGCTGAGATGACCACCTCCAAACCAGTTGCCAGTCCATTGAGTAGTACATTGTTACCCCATGATGGCGTTCTACTCACAAATCCATCTGAGTTTCGGTCGCTCCTTGGTGGTCTCCAGTACCTATCTTTGACTTGACCGGATGTCACATACTCAGTTAATAAACTATCTCAGTACATGCACGCTCCGACATCTGTCCATTGGTCCTCTATGAAACGCATTTTTCGCTATTTGCTTGGCACATTGGACCACGGCCTTCTGCTCTAGAGAGCATGCCCTCTTGCCCTTCATGCCTATTATGATGCTGACTGTGGTGGCAATCCCACTTACAGGACTTCTACTAGTGCTTATGTTGTCAGACGTGTGCTCTTCCGATCTCCTATCTCATCGAGCTCCAAAAAACAGCCCACTGTCGCCAGATCCTCTACTGAGGCTGAGTATCAGGCGGTTGCGTCTACAGCTGCTGAACTTGCCTGGGTTCAGTCGCTCCTTGGTGAACTTGGAGTCACTAGCTCCTCTCCACCGGTCATTTATTGTGATAACATTGAAGCTACTTATCTTTGTGCAAATCCTGTCTTCCAGTCTAGAATGAAGCACCTTGCGCTTGACTATCATTTTGTTCGTGAATGAGTTTAGGCAAACCAACTTCGGGTTTCTCATGTTTCCTCTTCTGATCAGCTCTCTGATGTTCTCACTAAGCCGGTGTCAGGCTCTCGACTATCTTCAATGCGGTGCAAGATTGGAGTGCTACCGTCCTCCATCTTGAGGGGGCGTATTGAACCAACTACTTAATTTTATTACTTGGTTGTACATACATTAATTGTATTCCTCGTATAAGTTTGTAGTTTAGTCTAGTTGTGTATTAGTGTTGTACTTGTTCTCTCTCTATTTGGATTAGGCCAGAAGTATCTCTTGTTTAGCTTAGTCTAGTTCTACCACAAGTTCTCTTGTATAAATTTTGTTCAGTTCTCATTAATGAAGAATGATTTATTCTCTCAAACCCTATAAGAGAGAGAGAGAGGAACTGTGTGGTGTGAGGCTAGTAGGCTATGCGTTTTTTCAAAATTCAAATTTGCTTTTTTCAAAAAACCACCCGTGGCACGCCAGGTCAGCCTCTGGGGGGAGGAGATCAACTTCGGGAAAAATAGTTGCAATTCCGCTATTAGTACTTGGTAGTTTACACGCTCAGTTACACAATAGATGGAAAATGACTCAAATGCCCTTAATGAGTTAAAACCCATCTTCAATCCCATATTCCCAAATCAGATCCCCAATTTGAAACCAGCATCTTAGAACCTCACCTGCCGTCTTCCAACTGGCTCCTTAACCACCAACCATCAATCGCCCAAGTTACCCACCGTCGCCAGAGACCGGATAACCCCCAAAATTAGAGCACCATTTTCGAAACATCCATCCCTCTCACCATGAATTAGTTGCTCTCATTTGAATTACATGCAATTTTTTTTTAAAACAAATATCTGATTTTTATTCCTACCCCAAAAGAAAGGTACGGCTAAAGGAAATAATTCGACCCTTCTCCAACCTAAACAAAGAGTGAAAACAAAAACAGAGATCCAAAAAGGGAAACGTTACATGAAGAGAAAGAGAAAAAAAAAGCATCATCAAAGCTCCATTATCACGAGTAGATCAAGAACATCTACCAAGTAGAAAAACAAAGGGCCACTGCCTCCAAAGAACCCCTATCAAGAGGTGTGAACAGCATGTTCATGAGCTCCAATGACCACCAAATAATTGAATTACATGCAATTAAAAAGGGGAAAACCCCAAAAATTTGAACAAATTCTGAGCCTTGTATGGAACTATATTAATACTCCTACACAGTAGTTTCAAAATCTGAGTTGAAAATACGGGGTTGAGGATGGGGCTTCAACTCATTAGGGACATTTGAGTCATTTTTCACCTATTGTGTAACTGAGCTTGGAAACGACCAAGTACTAATAGCTTTTTTGAAATGGCTGAGATCGAACGTGGGATCTTGTTTGCCTATTTGGTATGCCACAACAGCCTTTTGGCTTTATAAATGGAGCCCTTTTGGCTTGATAGGAAAAAGGCATCGCTTTGAACATGCCATCGATTTTGAGCAAAGTCGCTTCTGGCATACCATTTCAAATCACATTTCAAATTGGTCAGGTTCCATATCTTGCCGTCCATTTATTTCCGATCAACGGCCAATTCATGATCTGCGTACTTTCATCTGATTGCTAAATCATTCAAGCCTCCACAGTATATAAACACTTTACCTGGCCCAGGGTTTCCCGGACTGTTCATTTGTCCCCCGCATCTTCTACAACAAAGCCCCAAAGTAAACAAATCCATTTGCATTGAATTCTTCATCCTCCAAAATCAAATGGTTGGTCGAGGCAAAACCCTAGGGTCCAACGCATCTAAAAAGTCTCAGTCAAGAAGTAGCAAGGCGGGGCTCCAATTTCGGTGCGTCGTATCGCCCGTTTCCTCAAGGCTGGCAAGTACGCCGAGTATGTTGGTGCCTGTGCACCTGTCTACCTGGCTGCTATTCTCGAGTATCTCGCTGCCGAGGTATTTTCAAGATTTCGACGAGTTAAATAGGAAATTTCTCCAATTTTAAGTGTTTTGAGGATTATGAATTTTAAAATTTTGACCCTTTTTAATTTTCCCATATAAACAACTCATAATTCAAAGTTTCGGTAAAAGTTATTTTGATATCCAGTGTTCAATTACTGTCTGAACTGGAAAGACTGGACTACCAACTTTTGGAAATTTCTTTCCCTGATTGGATCCCCAATTTTAGGGTTTGGAACTTTATTCCATGTCTTGCTGTTGAAAACCCCAACTTTAGGACTTGAACAGTTTCTTGTTCATTATATATTTACTGTGTGGATATTCTTGTGTGTGCAAGTTCTAGTCAGGGAGTCCTGTGAGGGATAACAAGAAAACTAGGATTGTTCCAAGGCACATTCAGATCGCTGTGAGGAACGATGAGGAATTAAGCAAGCTTCTTGGAGATGTGACCATTGCTAATGGAGGAGTGATGCCCAATATTCACAACCTTCTGCTTCTGAAAAAGGCTGGTGGTTCATCAAAGCCTGCGGAGGATGAGGATTAGATGATGTGAATGTGGAAGACAAGGACACCTTATCAGCATTTTAGTTTATAGCACTAAAAAGTTAGGCTTGAAGTGTTAGATGGACCCATTGTTTTTTTAATAAGTCTGTATTTTCTTCTTCTTGATGTTGTTGTATTTTCTTTGGTAAATGTGAATACAAATGAATGATTTGACCTCCTTTCTTGGTTTTTTCTTTTTCCCCATGGTAATTACTAATTAGGTGATAGCTCATGGGAAATTTTATTGAACTAGTGTTTAATTCTCATTCTGAAACTTTCTACTTTTATTAATGTCAATTGTTTATAGGTTGACATATTAATGTTTAAACGAATGTTGTATCTTGATTTCTATTGTTTGATGATGGTTCTGGAGGTTTTGCTTAGGAAGTTTGATTATAAGTAAAGTGTGATTGATTTGTGGTATTGTATTTTGTTTGGTATTTTCTGGAATTGTGCTACAGAAGTTAATCCTTTATTTGTGGGCGTAGTTAGCCCCAAAGGCCGTCTAAATTGCTAATCCAATTGTGTTGAACTATTGAAGGATATTGTTAATACAAATTTGACTTGAGTTTTTAGATTCATGGATTTTCTAAGTCATTAAATTAGACATTTTTTGTTTTCTGTCATATGAAAATATCTGCTTTCGCCATCTGTTAGAAAATGAAACGCATTGTAAAATCGCCCATAAAAGGAAGCAAATTAGAAACACAGATATCTAAACAGCGAACCCCCTTCCGGGGAATCGAACGGCCGGCGCCCAAATATCGACTGTCTGCCGGAGAACAGCAGTCGCTGGAGGAGGGAGAAGTAAACCCAATCGGCTCCTCTCCTTTCCGACCCCAAGCACAAAGACGAGCTGGAGGAGCCCACGAAACCCAAGCACAAAGAGTAGCCGGAGGAGCCCACCAAACGACGAACAAGCCGAACTGACTGAGGAAGTCGTCGAAAGCAGGAGCAAATCGCGACCAGCAAGGATGACAGCTGCGCAGAAGAGGTAACGAGGCAGGCATTGCATTTTTTTCCCCTTTCGAGAAAAATGGCATATGTAGGAACAAGGCAGTAGAGTCATTAGATTTGGGGGTTTCTGCAAACTGCTCTGGTTAAAGGCCTAAAACGTGTGTTGATTATGCCTGCTTATTAAGTGAATATATTCCTCTTTAGATTAACTAGTTAAAGAACTATACTTCAGAGGGAGTAATTAGAAAGATCTGCTCTTTCCCAAGTAGTCTAGTTGTTTGATTTCTAGTTTGTAAGGTGGTAACTATTGTTTTATTGTATTGTTCATTATGAATAAAAAATATAGTAGTTTCAATGTTTGTGAGTGAAATTCCGTCCAAGCAGATTAAAAGCATTACAAACGAAATCGTGTCCAAAAGAAAGAAGAAAGTTAACGGGGAAAAGCAGAACCGAGACTTCAATTCACCTGGGTTACAGTTTGGTGCTTATCCAGTGCTCATACAGTTGTTACTCCGAGCTCCTCTGGCCGCCGATCGCTGCTCTGACCGTCTGATTTTGGCTGAGGCTCGAATATTTGTAAAGACTTATTGAACTTTACTTATTGAACTTGCATAGTTTTTTTTGGTGCTGGCTTCTGCTTCCTTCAGGTATAGTTATTTGAGAAGTTACCAAATTATAGTACTGCCAGGTGTAGAGTGGTGCTAATTCTCATTACCTTAATTATTTTACTGCACAACGGAAGATGTACATGTCCATCCATGGTTTTATTTTATATGAATCTATGATTTTTTTATATTGTTTTGGATCCATATGTAGGAAAAGTGTTTTCATCATGCTTGTATGCCCGAGAGTTTCTGAGCGTTTTGCTTTCGGCTTTGACTTTCCTGTTCTCATTTCTCAATGTCAACTATGTGTGTTTGTACACAAGTATTTCTTTTATCAATATTTTCTGGTTGAAGAAAAGTAAAATTTTCCCCATTAACTCTATCTGTGGATTCTGCAGTGACCTCTCTTTGGAGTTTGGGTATGAGCAATGATTGTTATCAGCAAGAGTATAGATGTTGATAGTTGCTGTCAAATTCTTGAAGATGAAGGCTGATATCATGTCAAAAGTGCTCATATAGGTCATTCCATCATTGTCAATCTATGGTGGGTGAGTTACTCTTCAAGTATCGCTATGTATACTTGCTTGCGAGACTGTTCGTGTTTGTTTCTATCCATCAATCTCTAGTGCACCACACACCATTTTGAGATCCTGAATCTGCTTTCTCTTGGTGACTCTTGAACAGTTTTGCCTGACATGAGACCTAAAAGTTAGGCTTTGAATGCAAACGTGTATTTGCCTATCTAATTTTCATTGTCTATGTTTAGCAGTTTACGAGTATTGATAATCTACTAAAGTTATTTTTATCATTGTTGTTCTTGTCATTGCATAACTGGCAGTATCAATGCTCAAATAAGCAGTGCATAATCAGTATTCTCTATCCGACTGTATCATTCAGTACTATTACTAGTCGTTAATATTCAGTGCTATAGAGTCCTTTGCTAAATGACATCATTAATGATTTGTTTACTATGGTAGATGAATGGACTTAGACCTGCTTGCTAATTGTTTTCGTCTATGTTGCAATTTTTTGTTTCCTGTGCCATTCATGTGTCAAATTCTTTTTTTTTTCCCCTTTGTTGAAGTAGAATCAATTTGGTTCTGTATGAAATGAATTTATTGGTTATGTTTCTGATAGAGAGATAGCAATAGTAGCTTGTATTCAGATGGCATTTCACTACTTATATTCGTTGATGCGTGTGTAGTGTGGAAGGAGATAACTGTTGGTTTTGGGATTAATTTGGTCATTAATTTTTAATTGGGTACCAAACATAGTGTAAAGAAACATGTTAAAGAGAGAAGAAAGAGACGGATCACTGAAGATACGAGGAGAATGAGAGGGAATCATATAAAGAAATATATGAAGGGAAATTGCCTTTTATTGAATAATAAATTGTTGCTTTCAAAACAAAAAAAGACGTCTAATAAATGATTTGGTCTTCTATTCAATAATAATTTGATGTCTGATCCTGAATGATGACTGCTAGACACGCTTCCAGTATGAATAAGTGCAGAATGAAAAATTGCAGAAAAATGAGTTGTTGAAGTTTGAATAAAGATGAAAATGTTTGTGAATGAGTCCTAATATGATTGAACTCGTTAATGTAGATGTTAAGTGGCATGCACTTTTCAGCTATATTAGAGGAAGATGTTAAGCGGCTTGATGGTTAATTTTATTTGCAAGTAAGAAGCACCACCTAATTATTATTATTTTCGTTCACAGTAAAGTTATACTAATTGCTTTGCAATTGAGAGACAGTATGAAGCATAATTATCGTGTCGTTCCATTAAAATATGATCTTGTATAATTTCTTTTTATGAGTGTTAAGAATCATAATTTGAACCTCACTTCAGATGGTAACGATGTAATAACCTGAATGATTTATCAACTAGAATAATAAATCTTTATGTACAACAATGAAAAATAGACTAGTAGATTGTAGTAAAATAAGTTGTGTTATCACTATCACTAATATATAAAAAGTGAAATCCTTATAAAATATTCAGATTCCACCTTTACCCTTACATGTTTTATTTAATTTCCATGTTGTCCATTACTTTTATTTCAACCCCATTAATTCACGAGTCTTTCCACAAAACTAGATGAGGCTCCTTATAAAGGAGCCTTATCCTGTTGTGGTACGAATTTAACAAAAGTAGCCCCATCAGGGTATTATCACTATCACTAATATATAAAAAGTGGAATCTTTGTGAAATATTCAGATTTCACATTTGCCCCTACGTGTTTTCTTTAATTCCCATGTTGTCCATTACTTTTATTTCAATCTCATTAATTAACGAGTCATTCTATAAAACTACATAAGGCTGTTTATAAAAGAACCTTACCTTGATGTGGAGCTGCTTTTGTTATATTCGTGCTACATCAGGATAAGACTCCTTTTATAAGGAGATTTATCTATCTTCTTAGAAAATTTCATTAATTCACTATATCATTACTTTTAGCATTATCATTAAAGTCATCCAATCAAACTAATATTATTTTCTAAAACATAATATTAGAAAATTAAAAAAATATAATGATTGAACATAAATTACATGAACATAATATTAGCAATTCGCAAATGATGAAAACTAAAGTCATAGGTATAGCAAACTCATATTAGCAAATGATGGTATAGCAATGAACATCAGAATGATACTAGGAAATATGGTCCTTGCATCATAGGTGTTGCTGCATCTTGAAATCCTAATTGCCACGGTTCCACTGCACCACAAGGAGCAATTGTGAGGACTAGCCATTCTAGAACAATCATTTGCACATGCAAATACATCAAATTTGAATTTCAAATTTCAAATTCAAACACCATGCATTACATGTATCTAATTTATTTTTGTATTTTTTTAATCATTAAAACTTAAAAAAAAAATTAGTGATGTTTGGTTTTAGTCAAAGTCCATAACCAACTTCAAGATGTTTTTTTATTGTGGTTAATTTCAATTCCTTTTAGTTTGTTCTTCAATTTCGATCACACACCCAACTTTCCATTGCTATCATACAATAGCATCAATCAGGGGCGGAGTCAGCACGCCGGATTACCCCTAGTCAGACAGAAATATCAAAAACCCATTTATATAAACACTAATTTTTTCAAAGCACAAATCTATAAGCAACAAGCCAACAACTACAACAACAAAAGCACAAAGTACCACAATCCACAAAGCACTAAGTACCACAGTTCACAAAACACTAATCCACAAAGCACTAAGACAAAGTTCAACATCTAAAATTCAACTTCCAATCTTCTATCTTAATCTTAAATTGTTGGCTATTAGAACTTAAAATTAGAATTAGAATTTAGAAGTTAGAGTTTTGAAATTACCTTCAAAGAATCAAAGTCCAAACTCCAAAGTCGAATCTTTAATTTTTCAAACTTCAAAAATTTGAAGTTTCTGCCTCTGGAGTCTCAAGTCTGTGATTGTCGGGCTGGAAATCTGGAATGAACTGCCGGTTCGTCAACTGTGCCAATGTGGTCCGAGCCGGCCACTGGTGTGCCACTGGTTGTCGCCTGGTGGAGCTGAAGGTACAGACAAGCTGTAGGACAGGAGAATAAAGATGAAATTGGAAGCAGAACATCAGAATGCAGAGCAGTAGAAGGCAGAAGCAGTGGAGGCACCGGACTGCCATACCAGAGTGTTGCTGCTGGCGTGCGACGTGCGGCGTAAGAAAGCAGTTGGATTGCCAGAGTAGTGTGTCGTTGGTTGCTTGAATTTGGAAATTAGGGATTTCAATTTGAATTAAGAACGAACGACTAATTATGGTTTAGGATTTTCTTGGGTCAGATATTGGTTATTATTATGCTCTTCGGTTGTCTTACTCCTAGCCCAAATTACCTTACCTCTAGCCCAATTTTATTTACCCTTAGCACAAAGACATTTTTTTTTGTTTTTTGGGTGGACCAAGCTAGGAATTGGACTGTGCCTGGGCCAAGGGTGGCCCGACCTCAAATCCGCTCCTATCAACTATTAAAAAGTTCATAATTTACATGCGTTTATATTAAAATTAATCATTTTAAGTTGATATAAATGCCCACCATATCAACCTTCACACCTCATCTTTTCTTACATACTAATTAAATGCATCCTAAATAACCATAATCCCCACGAGAATCCAACCAGCAAAAAATTGGGTAATGTGTAACAGATCAAGCATAAAGGTTCCATGCATTTGAGCTCTCTCTTCAAATAAATAAATAATAAAGCACTTGCAAAATCAAAGATCATCAGTTCCAAATTTTGACCTACCAAAGCTAGAAACTGAAAAGGCGAGTTTGGAAGTCTCAGTAAAAATATATTCTTACCCAACACCACAAAAAACTACAAGAACGAGAATCCGATCCTTGATTTGACTTTCACTATCAACCGTTAGTTGTGGTTAATTACAAATCCTTTTAGTTTGTTCTTCAATTTCGATCACCCACCCAACATTCCATTACTATCATACAACAACGTCAATACATCTTAGATGGCTAAAGATTTTTTTTTTTTAAAAAACCATGTAACCATCATCATCACTCTTGAAAGAACAAAATAAATACTTGAAAACCATTGTGTGACTGTCATTCCTATTATAAAATAATTATAATTGCCATTTCAATTATAAGCAGAAATTAACAATTGTTTGCTTAATATTTTATAATTAAAATATTTTATTATTATGTGATTAATCTTATGTTTTCGTACGACGTGTAACGCACGTTTAAATCACTCGTAAAAGTAAAGGTGTAAAATCCTATTTTGTTTGGGGGGAGGGAAGCTAAATAAGGGGAATGCTAGAAATGAGCTCTCCTTCTGGCGTTTGAAGCATGATTTGGACACTTGATACCGGAAGGTAATACAGAAAAAGGGGGAGAGATAATCGAAGCATCTCTTTCAGAACACATAACATAAAGAACTAAATCTATGTGAAGGAAAACTAATAAGACACACGGGAACTTCACTTCATAGAATTCCTCTACAATCTAAATAGCATATATAATAGAATTAATACAATACATTTCTAATTTCTTGTTCCTCTCCTTCACCCCCACCACCCCTCCCAAAAAACCCCATTTTTTGCTTGATAAAGATTAATTATGTAGAATTTGCCCCAAGTCTTCTACCTATTTGAACTGTGAGTTTTTACTACAGATAAATGCAGAAAATATCTCTCTTTGTGTGCCCAAACTCTGCCCCTTGATGACAACTTTAATTGCAGTAGGTCAGTATTATCACTGTTTAACGTTGATATTCAAATTCAGAGAAGAATGAAAGAATGAACTCTCTTATGGCTCACCAGTACTTTTACTTCAATGAGGATTGGTAAAAATTCGATTGACAAAGCTCTATAAATTGTCCTCGAATTTCATTCAACAAAAGTGATGACAGATCAAAGATTCTGCAGAGAATAAGTATTAGCGAATCAGTATACAAATTTTTGGTGGACGAAACTTGAAACTACAATTGAATACCATATAACTTAGGGGAATGTTAGTCAATTAGACACCGGAAGAAGACGAGGGAGCCCGAGAAACAGAATTCCAAATTTGGACCGCAATATTCCAGATTCCGACCGACGCTACCCCAATAGCAACTGCCTGTGGGTACCCGGGCTTGGAATCCAGCTTTGTTTCCACTTGAAGCAGCCGTGAGTGAATCACGTCGAGCTTTTTGGAGGTAATATCTGACGCCGAGTCGCCTTTTTTCTTGCTTTGGTTGATAGTAACCATTCTGAAAACAGCGTTCTGCAAATCTTGAATGACTTTGAAAGAGGCTTCTTGAGTGTCCATTCCATGCTTCTCGTAATGCGCCACCAGTTCCCTCGGGCTTGGCAGTCTCCGCCTGTTTTTCTTCTTCCCGGAAGACTCTTTTTGCTCTTGCCATTCAGTCGGCGGCGGCGATGGTGGTTGCTCCATTGCCGCTTCTTTATCTACCATCTACAACATATGAGATATCTTTATCTACAAGTGCTATAAGTTATTTACTAATAAATCCTCAAATTGAAGAAGCAACGAAATTAAGGGAAAGGTATGAACTCTAAACAATTGGATTATTATTAATTTTTCTCCCTAATTTCATCTTATTTTGTGTATTACCATAGTATTATTAAAACTATAAATTTTGTGTACATTTCTTGGAACCCACTCATCAGGTGTGAGAATATTGTTGAAGCCACTTTGTTGCCATCTAAAGGGTTCAGTGATGCACCATTAGTGTCTCTAAATGACATTATCTTGGGAAATGTTGAAAAGCAGTTATGTTCATTCATTGGGATAATAAAAAAAGCACAAAATAAAAACAATCCATCGTTTGAGAATTGTAGTTCATGCAACAAGAGTTTATCCAAGCCGGGATAAAGATATAGCTTCATGTAGTCAATGTAACGTTGGGGATGCATCCTACATAAGGTAATATCTCTTAAAACTTATGGTGACAGATGGTGGCCCTACTGCATATGTCACTTTGTTTGATGCAGCTGAAGTTCTCATTGGTTATAATGTTTCTCAATATGCAGAAGATGTTTTAAAGGTAAAAAAGCATTCTCTATCTATTTAACTTTGTACCTTTACTATTACCATCTAATTAATACAATTAACATTTCTTTGTGCAGTTTGGAAAGCAGAAGAGTGAGTATTATAGGAACTTGGTGCTTGCTGAAGAAAAAGAATTTAATTTTTTGGTGAAGATAGACAAAAGAGGTGAAAATGATAGAGCTCGAAAACAAATTGTAGCTCAAGAGGTGCTCAAAGTCGACAAGAAAGGAAAGCGGAAGATAGCCAATATGTACCCTTAGAAGGAAATAAGAAAATAAAGTCAGAGAAATAATTACATGCTCATGAGCATGAAATTTAGAACTTTTATTATATTTTTTTATTTTATGTTATCATTGAAAATTTGAAATAAATTCATTCCCAACTTTCACTTAGAAATTGTATACATCTTTCTTTTATTTCATATTATTTCTTTTTGGTGGGATTGCAAATTCTGAATCAATTCTTTTAGGATTAACTCTTAACAATTTATGATGAAAGCCTTCTTTCCTAATCCATAATTGAAGATTTCCTATTTGCCAATTTATTATTCAATCTTCTATACGAACCATGTAAAATTATCAATATACAAACCATGTATCAAGTGTACGCTCATTGTTAATAAAGAGTACGCTCATTGTTAATATGAAAAAAGAGTACGTTTTTGCTGAAATGCTAGCAATGGGGAAACAAACAAAAGGAGGGGAAGCAAAAAACAAAAAAGAAGAAAAAAATTATGAGCTTTGTGTAATCTTCTTTGTTTGTATGTGTTCATGTCTGTCACTAATTATGACTATTGAGGTGTATTTGCATGGTGGTTCTGACAGGGTAAGGGATTCTTGCAGTAAAATTAGAGAATAACAGCGAGAAAATCAGGAAAGAAAGTGAAATATTTTTCCCTTTGTTTAGTTTCTTATTAATTAAGTTGTGTTTCAGTGCTTAGTTTCTCAAAGATTTACTCTTTCTCAGAATTAAACCCTTTAGTCAGTTCATCTCTGATATTTTTTGGAGCTTTAAACTTTGACAGTGGTATTTGCTGATGTTTTGCTGGTGTTCGATTCATTAGACATTTTCATGTGTTTTCTCTCTTTCTCTGTGCGTTTTATGGTTGTTTTCTTAATGTATGAACTGGAGAGTTGAAGTTTTTTTATCTTTATGTTGTATAGGGAGATCATTCTGAGGATCTAGAGGAAAAAACTCTAACGGCAGATTATGGGTCTTTACAGTCTCCTAAAAAAAATTGTGGACAGGCCACTTCTTCATTCTTTAGTTGTCCTAGGTTGTTCATAAACAATTTTGTCTCAAAGGGTTTTTTTGCTGATTCTGAATAATTGATTAGTCCAACTTCAATTCTTGATAACAAATCGTTTCCTGCTCTGAGAAATCCTGTTGGGTCTGATTCAAGCAATCCCAAACATTTCCTTAGCTTTGAGGATCTCTTCCAACGTCATATCTAATATTATTAAATATTATGATTAATTATTTTATAACATTTATTCATTGCAAATCAATGTTGCATTCAGTTATGAAATTTGAATGAAATCAATTATACATATAATGATTGGCTTTGTAACATTCATAAGTTTCAAGTTTTATAATAATAATAATAATAATAATAATAATAATAATTTAGGTTTTATAATAATTCAATTTGGATGTTACAATAATAAGTATTGAGATAAATTTGTTGTTTGATGTTCAATAACAAAAAATATTTAAGAGAATCATGCACTTCCTATCAAATCCAATTTTTTAAATACAAAAATATGTCTTCCCATTTCACTAAGTTTCCAAACCTACAAAATCAGCTCAAATTAAAAGCACTACAGTCTTCTTTATCATTGATCTCAAGTTGAAATGTATACCTCCATTTTCATTCCGCACAACTTCCAAGCTACCAGCCAAGCTGAATCTGAAAATAGTATGCTTCACTATTCATGAAAATTCCTGATTTCAAGACAATTTGGTTATATATCTATTCCATATAATTTCCATACCATCCGTTGAATCAAATCAAACCAAAAAGGACTACTGTTTATTTATCAATAGGGTATGTATCTTCCAATGTTGTTTAAATTATATCTCAAAACCAATGAGATTATGACATGTTTATTCTTTTCAAATGCAAATTAAATCCAAGGTTTTGATTTTTTTCCTTTTTTTTTTTTTTTAACTGAAGTTCTTTAAACTTTAGCCATAAAGTAGTTGTAATTGATGTTTTAAAGTTTAATTTCTTTTTATCTTTATCTTTAATAGAAATTCAGATATGCCTTTTTTTTAAAAAAAATTAAATCCATCAGATGATAGTTTATGAGATGATGGAATTTAATGGATTATTAGAAATTGTGAATTCTCATAGATTTAATAGAATTTAATAGAATTGCCCATAATCCATCCATTCCTGATAGATAAAAGAAACTCCTAGTCATAATTTGTTGATTGGTCTTTTGAGGTAAATTACTGTGCATAATAAATTAGAAAATTTATTTCAGTTTTTAAGTTAATGATTCTCAGAAACTCTTTGAACGTTCAGCTTGATCATCGTCTAGAAAAAGTTTGAAATTGTGAACTTTTGGTATACTATTACAAGGTTTACAAAACAACACGTTTAGTGTACTTCAGCAAGATCGACATAAAGCAAGTTAAGTAAAATGACAATACAACCTCAACTTTTTTTTTTTGGGAAAGGATTAACTTCACTTTTATTTCCCTTCCTTTTGACATAATTCACATCCCTTACATCATATTTATGCTAATATAACTCAAATTACCTTAGCAAAAAATAACAAATTATGCTAATGTGTATTAAATTTTAAAATACTTCAGATGCCTTGCAAGTGCTCTCATTATTAGTTTGATTATACAGAGGTATTTTATTTAAAAAAATGAAAAGTTTGGGCTCACATGACCTTTATTTTATGATGTCTTAATTATGGTGAGTTTGTCAATCAATTTTGCGTTCTCTCATTTTTCACTATTCTTATTTAAGTGTTTGGCTTTTGTTAAAAACCCTATCCCTTGACAATAAGATACTTTCATGAAGGTTGAGACACAATTAAAAGATTGTTTAGTCTATCTCTAGCTGCCTTACAATGAAAAGAACATACAAATTGTTTAGTCTGAGATTTAACAAAACATACTCCATGATAAGCAAGAAAGGCCAACCAGAAGAACTGGGGTTTCAGCCAGGGTTGGCCCTATGATTTCAAAGGCTTGAGGCGACCTTCGGAAAATGGGTCCTCGACGTAGTGATAAATAATTACCTTCTTTCATGAAACAAAACATATGAAGTGAAAACCTAACCAATATGTCTGTATTATCACCAAAATGCATTCCAATATGCCAAAAAGCATAGTTCGAATAGGCGGAAATAGGCCTCGAAGCGGTTTTGCCTTTGGAGGCGAGTCGTAAGTTTCAAGGCACTTTGAGGTGAAAGCCTAGATAAGAAATGGAAAAAAAAAAGGGGAAATTTTTTAATAAAGCTATAAAAACAAACTATGTCCTTCACCTACTAATGAAATAAATAATATTTACTGAAATAATTGAATTTATGTGTAATGTGTTCAGAGAATGGTATGTGGTAATATGATGGGTGAATTTATGTGTAGCGGGTTCAGAGAATAATATGCTAGTTCACATGGGGTATTGTTTATGTCATAACTGTGACAGAGAATAATATGTGGTAATTGGTAATAAATGTAGTATGAGTTGGTGAATTTATGTGTTAACGTGTTCTGATTTTCTGCCAATTGTAATGCACTAATGTTATCAATAAAGAAATCCCAGGTCCCAACAACTAGTCAACAAAAGGTGGGTAGGAATCATTATCATGTATTACATGATATTATTATAATTTATCTCAAAGTTGTCAGACTTCAGTACAAATAGAAGACAACACCATTGAAAAAAGAAGAGGAATAGTAAACGTATTATGCAAAATGAATTCTTCAATCACCGAGATGACGAGAACAAAAAAGGAAAGAATGAAGGTAAATTACTTCTCAAAACTTTGTAAGCAGATTCTACAACTGAAATATGGTTCAAAATCGAGGCTTAAGCCTCTGTTGCCTAGAGGCGTCGCTCCCGAGGCAAGCGCCTAGTTGAAATAGTCGTAAGCCTTGTGTTATGCCGTTCTAACTCTGCCGCCTTGAGGCAGAAACCTAACGCCTCGGGTGGAGGCGCGCCTCAAAGCGCATCTCCGCCTCGCCTTTTCAAACATTGCCAGCAAGTTACCTATTATTGCATGTCTTGCATTTTTGGACACAAAAACATTAATCAAATGTTCAAAATCCAATCTTTAGACCATTTTTCAACAATCTTTTCTTGCTAAAGTACTTAGGAAAGTTTCCTGCTTGACTTTGTGTTAAAGCTTTTTCCTATTCTGAGCATTATATATAATAACTCTTTCTAATTCAATTGTCCAAGAAACATTAAACAAAAGCATCCAATTACAAAAGCAATTAGACCAAAGTATCCAATCCTCTAAATTCATAAGAATTAAACAAAATTAAAAAGCATCCAAATTTCCATTCCACAACAACCATTACTAAATAGTAACCATATGAAAAAATAAATTAAATAAAACTGAAAATTACCAATTAAACAAAAGCATCCAATTAAAAAAAAGGAATTTTTGTGTCTTAATGTCTCATGTCTGTGTTTCTACCCAAAAAAATTAAAAGGTAGCCAAAAAATCGCTTTCAAAAATCAAACCAATCATTCTATTGTGATTGGTTTACATATACACTTCACTTAAATATGTTCAAACCCCACACGTGTATAGAATTAATTTACACGTCCTATAATTAAACAAGTAAGAAATAAAAAATAAAAAATAAAAATAAAAACTGAACTCCAACTTGGTTTTCAGTTTCTCTATGAAAATTGAAATCATCATATCCATCCTCATATTATTATGTACGCTGCGGAATTAAGGATCCTCTTCTTGCCAAATGCCAATTGAGAATTACGAATTTAGGAATTTTAGAATTAGAATATAGGGTTAGGATTTATAAATAGGAAGAACTTACCTTTGGCTTGCTTTCTGGGTGCGGTGGTCCGAACGAACGGGGCCGGCCGGACGGTACGACGGGGGACTGGTGAGGAGGCGCCGGACGGAGTTCTTTCTTCTGTTCTTCACTCTTCAGAATGTTCTTCTGCCATTTCCGCCTTCGTTCGTTCGTTCGTTCGTTGTGGGGGG
>CAVNYN010211746.1:0-26366 GCA_963692815.1 Nyctanthes arbor-tristis | reverse complement strand
AGAAAGAACTGATGACTTTATGGGATGTATTGTGAATCAAATTGCAGATGACAAAATACTGCAAGCAAATTTCATACCTCTACTTCCACCACATCTGAAGATTGTATAGCCTCCAGTATAAGTTGAATATTGTCTGTCAGCTCCTTGACCTGTGAAGGATTCCAAAAACAATACAAGGCTTTACCAAAATTGGCTACCAGGAATCTATTCAAATTTGCACGCACTTTGGATAATGCTAATACCAAGAAATGGCAACCAACTGACATTTCCATTTCCATTTTATTTTTATTATTATTATTATTATTATTATTATTATTATTATTATTATTATTAAAACAGATATATTTCATTACTAAAAGAAAAGATACATGGAAAAGGATCAACAGAAGAACCCCTCAGAATAGGCCAAGACAAAAGGACTTGCAGCCCAACCCACGTAATGGGTCTCAAAGCATAGTCAGACAAGACCCTGAACAAACAAAACAGACGTTGGAATCAAACCAAAACCCAGTAACTGACATTTCAACTTTGATTCGCATATCTGAACCACTAAAATATCAATATTTTCCTGGTCATTGACTGTTTGCTTCAAACTCAAGACTATACTAGTATATTTATACAGAAAAAGTTAATTCATAGATTGAAAGATAGCTGAGCTTCGTATAATTTAGATCTAACAAGCCTCCTGTAAGATTATGGGGATGGAAAAGATTTCTCCAATTATCGGATAATCCTTTGAAAAGATGGTTGGTATCTTTACCCTTTCACAATAACTAAAATACCATTAAAAAAAAAAAAGAAAAGAAAAGAAAAGAAAAACATCAGCAAGACAGATATGGAAATTTGGAAAGTACCAGAAAACAATAACCCAACATATAAATGAGAGAAGGGAAAAAAAAATCATCCAAGAGATAGATAACTACATAAATTGCAATGCCAAGATAAGAACTTCCACGTATCTTATTTCCAACTTTCAAAAAGCATAATTAAGTTAAATGAAAGTAAAATTGTTGCTTGTTTATCCATCCAAAAAATGAAAACAAACTTAATTCATGCATATGAATTTTATCAAATTATTAAATGCACTTAAACTAGTGCTGTGGACAATTATATTAGTAGTTTGTTTTCAAGCTACACAACTAGGTTTTACATTCAATTTATATATGCTAAAAGAAATAACGAACTTCCCATCCATCACTGTAAGTAGTGAAGAAAATTCACCTATTCCATGCAACAGTTGTCCTACAAACTCCAACTCTAGGCCCCTACTCAAAAGCTGCTTAGTGTTGATCACTAGAGCTGATTCTAAAATGGACAGCCATATCACCAGACAAGTTTTTAACCATTGATACAATCAAATGAGGAAAAAAGAGTCCTAATTAACATATAATCTTAAGGAACATGAGAAACACAAAGGAGGCAGGTAAAATCCATGATTCATGAGTCTCAATCATATAAAGTAGGTGCATATGCTAAAAGAGCCTTAGGGAAAACAAAGTTTTTCGCAAAAGGAGCTTCTAGGAGAACTTTCTCAAAACCATTAACTTCGGAATATTAAATTTCCATGAAGTTGACAGAGAGAACTCAAGCTTAGATATACTAGTATGGTATCCTCCGACAAGCAAAGGCACCATTTAAGTAATTAACATTTCAAGGCAAGGCAGCATTCCTAGACTCATCATTAGAATAATTTATGATTTCACATCATGTGTTAAGGTTCAAATTTCAACAAACAAGTGAGTCAACCCCACTGCAGCTACAAAGCCATGTGAAAGAATGAGTGCAAGCATAGACAAAGTCAGAAGCATACATATGAAGCAATAAAACATTCATCATGTACCATCTTTACTCAGCCAGGCCAGAGCAAAATTATATCGACACCTATTCAGGCATCGGCCAATCACACTACCAACCCTCCTTTGCAAAAGCATGGATTCTCTTATAACTTCAGCAGATAATATCAAACAAGATTACATTTCTAGAACAAAATGTCTTAAATAACAATTAAAGGGAACCTGAATCTCAGGCACAGGAGATGAAATCTGGGTCACATATCAAAAAGCATAGGAGCAAAAAATTCTGAACTCTCATGTTGGTTAACATAACAGTATTTAGGGTAAGATAAAATTATGTGTTGCTGAACAAGCGCTCATGTATACTGTCTTAAGCCGGGTGAAAATGTAGCAGAAAATCTTACGAGTCAATACCTTCAATTCAGCTCAAATTCACCAAAAAATTGTTCGGTTGCATTTTTGGTACAGAAATTCTATAAAAAAACTATTATATATAACTTCTGCATAAAATGAAAAAGAAGACACAAAGAAAGAGAAAACAAATAAATGAAAGAGAAAACGTGAGGAGAATATTAGTTACAAATAAAAGTGCCATAGGGTTGCAAAATATACGAAACTAAAGCTATAGACATCTACTATCATCACATGTAAAGTTAAGTGTAAATAAGTCAAGACTCCAGTATTGCTCAAATATTTACGCGAAGAATGATACTTACTGAACTCCCATCCCAGAGTACTGTATCAAAAGAAAAGCAAAAGACCAATGAAAACTTAAAGGAATTAACAGATAGACCCTTATCATTCTCAGGAAACTTACTTTCTTAAAACCTGCTATTAACTCAATTGAGACCCATCCCTCTTCATTCATGTTCTGGCGCAAGAAGGTATCTTTAACTAAGTTATCATTACTGCAGTAATAATTTAAAGGGAAAAAATAAGGCAGTTAGCTCTGTAAGGTGGCAGACAATTAACATGATTTTGATTTCCTCATAAATGAAACTAACCACAAAATTATGTACCTAAAATAATAATCTATCTGATCCACTATCTTGTTAGACAAGTGAGGATCTGGGGCAGGAAAATACACAGGGGACATTGGAGGCAAAGGCATGGCTCTGAGAGAATCTGGATGAGGGCCTGGAACAAAAAATACTGGAGGAGGCACCTCTGCAAGTACATCAGAACATCAGTACAAAGACAAAAATATGAGGAAATGATTCTAGAAGTAACATATGTCACCAGTGTAAACCATCTGAGTAGCAAACGGTCGCACAGCCAGAGGTGGGGGAATAAAAGGTGCGCTAGGAAGTGTGCCGCGGATGAAAGGTCTAGAAGCAACTCTTTGCTGCAGCATATTGCCTTCCCTGGCCCCAAAACTTCGATTTGGAGCATCCCAATCCTGATTTCCACGTTCCCGGTCACGCCTGCTACCATGACCATGATGATGGGAGACATCCCCTCGGGGATGTGGACCGCCAGTACCTCTTTTGAATGAATTCCGGTGCTGTTGGAGGCCATTCCCACCATGGGATCCTCCCTTGTGCCCACCCTCCCTATTTGTGTTTTCCTTCAAAGAAGACTCCCCAGGAGAGCCACTTGACTTGCCCAAATTACTAGAGGAGTTTTCTACCACTGCACCTTCGGGTGGCAGCATCTGAGAAACGTTGTCATTAACTGATTTATCACTACTGCCCATAAACCCACCACCACGCTTCATAGACCTCTGCCGGGTAGGCCCAACATTGTGCGGTGTTAAACTAGGGTTGGTGTTACTATTGTTACCTGGTTTACGGGCAGACGAAACACCTACTCCAGTGCCCTATCACGCGCACATGCACATCAAAATACAAAAGTTAAGTGTTCCAGCCTCTGAAACAAATACTAAAATATCAACCCCATGGTCTTCCATATAGAACCAGTGAACAGTAGTATATAAAATACATGAACATTAGTCATTATAATGTGGTGTACAATATCCACAAACAAGAGCAAGTAAAATTTTAGAGTTATGCACATAACAGAAACTAAGAACTTAAACAATATAAGTTATAACATAAAATCATTAAGCAAAAGTAATAAGAATGTAAAGAAATATGCATCCGTAGAAAATTGACCTGTGACAAAGAGACTGATCCATCGGACAAAGCTTTGAGAGAATCAGAAGAAGACGACTTCCTGGGGGATGCGCGGGCAGACTCAGAGAGAGCAGGCCAAGACACTGCTCCCATGACTGCACTAATTTCGGCAGCGGCTCCATTTGAAGGCTTGTTCCAAGCCCGCTTCTTATTAGAATTGCTGCCATTGCCGTCTCCACCAGCATTCTCAGTACTCTCTGGTTGAGTCTCAGCCACACAAGTAGCAAGTCCACCCTCCGTAGCCAGTGTAGAAGCAGCTCCGGACGGGGAAGAATCAGAAGGAACCGATGATAAAGAGGAATTCATGTTTGCCTCTAAAGCAACGACGCCAGACGATGACGGAGAGAGGGGAGAAAGAGCGGCGTTTGTGGCGGCAGAGGAGGAAGAGGACGAGACGATGTACTCAGTATCACAGTCACGGACAATCTGAGTCCAGGCAGAGGAGCCGCCACGGGCCGCCGAAGCCCATCCTGAATTGGGACTCCGAGGAGAGTGATGAGCCGAAGAAGGAGTAGGGATAGGGTTAGAAGCTGTCGCCATTTTAAAAATTTAAGGGTTTCCTTGAAATTATACACCAAAAAACCTCAGGAGACTGAAATTCAGGTTACAAAAATACCTCCCGGATTGTTCGATCAATTGATCAATCGCAAAACGCAAAAATAAAATCGATTTTAAGATGGATCAATTAATCAGAAACCCTAAAATACCAAAAAAAAAAAGGAAGAAAAAAAAAAGAGAAAAAAATAGTAATAATAATAATTAATAAATCAAAACTTTCATTAAATCTTGTAGAGAGAAAGAGAGAGAGAGAGTTTGGGTGGATCGCAGCAGATCCAATTAGAGGCAGCGGAGTGACACCTTCAAATCAACAAAAATATAGAGGAACGAAATCGAATCCTTCTCTCTCCGGACTTCTACCTCTCTCCACTCTCCAACAATTCTTTCCTGCTTCGGCACGAGATTGCCACCCCGCGTTCTTTTTATTCAGCGACTTATCTGTAGTTTCATATATGGTACTTATTCCTTTTTTTCCTTTTCTTTTCTTTTTTGTCCCTTGAAGGAACATATTACAATTTGCCAATAAAGAAAATAAATAAATATGGAAATAAATAAACATATATTTATAAATATAATAATTTCTTTTGGTAGCAAATCATAAACATACATATTTATTATTATAACATTAGTACTAGGCTATTAGTTAAGAAAAACGTACGTCAATGAGGCCTTAGCTCATTTGATTAGAGGGCTAAGGTTGATGCCTTTGACGTAGAGGTCTCAGGTTCGATTCTCTTCATGTGGATGTCTATCTACATTTTATATGTAGTTTGTAGTCTTATGTACAGAAGTTTAATTTCTTGTAGGGTTTATATTATTGATTTCTGTGCGCTGCATTTCAGAATAATATATATTTATATGTACTTGTAATACCATGATATAGATTGCAATTACATTTAAAAAAATTTAAGAAAAACGTACAAATGATAATTTCTTATGGTAGCACATCATAAACATATATTAATAACACATAGTACTAGTCAACAACTGGTACAAATGATATAAAATCAAACATTTGATATTATAAATGGTAAGAAATTATATTTGTACATATAGATTATAAAGTGTAGAAAATTTGTACACACTACTTATATATTTACTTAAATATTCTTTTAGCTTTATTTATTTATTTATTTATTTTTGAAATTGCAACTTTTATGGTGCATGTCATGTACATTCAAAAGGTGTGTACAAATTTTGTACTGCACTCCTCATACGTGAGGCACATCACATCACTCAAGCGAGCTAACGTGGGCTATTACCAATTGATATCACATTCTCAAATATATGCTACACAGGCACGTTGCCCCTTATAGAGAACGACATGTTTTTACACATATTAAGAAAACATATTAAATTTATATAGTTAGAATTGTAAACTTTTTGCACATTCTTCCCATTCTTTTTGCAACATTTTTTTGTTTTTTGTTTTTTTTTTTTGTTTTTTGTTTTTTAACCTTTTTGTTCTTCCCGTTCTACTTTTGCACTAAATGCCCATAAAATGGTTAAATTCTCTTTGAAACTATTCTTTTCTCCTGTTCCTTTTATTTATTTATTTATTTTTTTTTTAGAGTTGAACTTTGTTATATTTATATATTAATTAATTAAACTAAGTCTTAGTACCTTTTGTACCTCGATTTTCTCACTTTTTCATTTGATAAATCTTGCAGTAATTGTTCTTTTTTTTAAACAAAAACTTTTGTAAAAGCACTTAATGAAGATTTGAACCTATGACAACTAAATTTAGCACCAAGTCTTTAACCATTTTGCTAATTTTCATTTTTGTTAAGTTTTTTCACTAATAAATAAAACTATCAAATTTGAAAGGTCATTTCCAAAACAAATCCTAATCCCTCTTAATTTGTTCATTTACACTCTCTCATGTTAGTTGAATGTTCTTTACGTATTTTACAATCTTTTTAAATTTTTTTAATTTTATTAGGATTTTTTAAAATTAGTGCAGGTAACAGGTGTTTTTTTACTACTTGACTCGAACCGCGCTACCCTGTACCAACGGGTACGGGCGGGGCATAGGGTGAGATTGGTAGAAACGGAGCGGGGCACTGTTAAGATTCGTTCTATTTTCAAATTAATTAAAATGTGATGACTATCTCATATCATTTTTTGCCTCTATTTTCTAGATTAACTAGATTTGAAGATCTATTCTTATATTGTGAGAGAAACGTCGCTTATTTTCACAAATATTTTCATATCTGATTTCGCTTCAATAGAACTGTATGATTTTTAATAATTTATATTTGGTTTGAAATGCGGTCACTTGGGTTCGTAATGACTTAAATGTATATTGTAACACATTTTTTAATTTAAATTCTCGTCATATTTTATTTTTCCAAAACCTATACATAAAAAGTTTATAACAAATATTTTTAATAGTTTTAATATGTTGTTCGACTCATATTTTGTCTTTCATGATCTATTATTTGGGTTGAAATATTTTATATTTCATTGCTAACTTTAATTAAAGAGACGATATATTTAAATTTGATAATATTGTACATTTACTATTAAACTTACGTTTTCGAATGTATCGAATGATGGTAATAGATTTTTCCCATTATTATATATATACACGAGAGAATTAGATGTAAAAAAAATTAGATGTAAAAATGTAGCTTGTCTTCTGAACGATCTTGAACTCTATGATTATTAAATCCATTGATTTTATCGATTCAATTAATATATACTTGTGTTTTTATATTTTCTACGAAGGTGCATGTGTTAGAGATTTATTGTACAACTATTTAATGATATATTTTAAAATTTTTTTACTTGTGCAACGCACAGGTGGTCCAACTAATTGTTTATTATTCCCGTTGTCTTGAAAATAATTTTCGTTAATAACAAAATACCTTAAATAAGGTATATTTACACGTCTAAGAAAAAAACTGCACATTTAAGTCAAATTATATTCCCACTGTAGCTTTTATTTCTCCCACCACAATTTTCTTTATTTACACAAACATCTATAAGTAAAATTACATTAACAGCCTTATATTACTATCTTTAAAATGATTTTCCTAATTTTTCTACAGTGTCCATTAGACATCATTTATAGGGTCCAATATATTATGTAGCAAGTGTCCATTAAACACATTGAGGATGAGGTCATCATCTTCTAATGTGTCAATTTGAAAATCAAAAGATTTTTTCCATGGTTCATTTGATCCATCAGGTAACCATCGCCATGGTATGCCAACCAACTAGCAGCCAACTGAGGTTATGTTAATAAAAATTAAAAAGTACAACATTTGTGGAATTCAAAGACTTTCTCCACATTTTATTTCAAAATAAAATATATAAAAAGGTTCTATCCCGTATCTATTTCCCCAAACGATTTCTGGTACACTCTCACACTTTATATTTCATGCTTTGTGGTGAAATTAAAAACTAACACTTGAATTCAACCCAAAATTTTTTTTTCCTATTTCATGTCCACCAATACTCTTCCCCGTCACCTACCGCCGTTACTGGACAAGCACCGCCTCATTGCCACCATTAGCTGTTGTGATTTGTTAAGGAAGTGTTTGATTCTCTTCATGAAAATACATTATAATCCCACTTACTACTGATTTGACAACTACTTATTTATAACCGCAAATTTCAAACTTTCATTACCACTAATTTCACCTCATTATAATTTCTCATTATAATTCAATTTAAATAAAAAGATTCAAACAAACACTACGTCACAATTGGAAGCCTTTGTGGATTCAGTGGTTTAGTACAAGCCTATGGGCTCAAATAACGATTCTAATTCTCGTTACAAGAATGATATTCCTTAAAACCGGAAAATTTTAGTACCCAATGGGTATCTACTGTTCCATATTTCGCCCTTTATTTAATAACAAAAAAATGTATTAGTAACAAGGGTTACAAAAAAAAAAAAAAAAACGAAAGGATAAAAATGTATTTTTCTATTAACACAAAGGACAGTTTTGAAGTCTCTTGAGACTAAAAGATGTACAGAAAATTTAAAGATTACTTAAAGTCAACTAGCTTCACATCTATTTCTCCCAGAAGCCTCACTGCGGTAAAGACACGGATCATTTTGCAATGGTCTTTAGACAGCGAGAATATAAGTTAACCACAAAGCCGGATGCTTTTTGGGGATTCATCTTTATCGTTTTCCATACCTACTGATTGAAATCTGAAAACAATAGAATTAAAGTCTTGTCTATTTATTCCGGCCAGGCTTTTTGGAAGAGCTACCCTGAAAATCATGGGGGGATGAGTACCTACTAAAACAGCTCTCACTGATAGAACTTTTTTCATCCCTCATGGGTTGCTTCCCATTCTTCTCTCCTGATGACACCTCCTACATGAGACAAACAATGGTTTTAATCAGCATCATTCCCGTGTTTATAAAATTTCATGAGTTTACAGATTACCACCAACCTTCTGAACTGCTGATCCCGGTATTTTAAGTTCCAGATCTGTTACAACCTTTGAATCTACAACTTTCAGGCTGTTAGTACTTCTACATTGCTCTGATGACCTGCTTATAGAATCTTGTCTGCTAGAGATAAGAGACGTTGATGCGTGTAGGGTAGTTTGCTGGTCGAGCTGGGGAACCATGGGAGTCAGAAATGGAACATAAGATGAAATGGGATTTGGACTGGAGAATGGCTGAATTGTTGGGTGCACAGGAATTGGACCGGGAGGAACTGGTAAAGGGGCAACTGGATATGAAAATGGTGGTGCCATGATAATTGAAGGACTAACAGCTCCCCATGGTATCATAAACCTTAAACCTTGCTGATATTGAGCATTGAGATTCTCTATTTCAGATTTCAGAGACGCTTTCTCTTCTCTAAGGTCATTCTTCTCCTGTGTCAGCTATTTGAGACAAACAATGGTCAATAAGAAATTCTTAGTCAGAGCTCAAAACCTAGCAGAGTAAGTATCATCACCTCATGTGATTCTTCACAAAGTATTGCGTGCTCTGACTTTAGTTTGTTCACTTCTGAAGTTAAGTCCTTGAGCTCTTGGATTGCATCAGTAAGTATCGATGACTTGTCATTCTTTGGTCGATCTGGATCTAAATAAATAAACAGAAATCATCGACAGAGAACACTGGCAGCCTTTTTCCCCTTTTTGGTTATGAAATCGAGAATAAATTTGTCATTTCACAGGTAATGGACCTTTTTAATGGAGATTTTGAGGGAAACCACCCACTGGGAGTCTGGGACTACTTGTCCAATGACATTGAAAAGTCAGTGACCAAAATGTCCTTATTTAAAGGCTTATGACATAAACCATAGTTGCAAACAAACACTAAAGGTTTCCCTTATTTATTCAACTTCTAAGCAGCTAGCATGTCAGACTCCCCAGTATCAAGTAACAGATTCATAGAGTTAATGCTGAGAAGGATGCAGTAAAGGATTAAAAAAAAAAGCTTAAAATTCGAGTACTTGCAGTGCTAGTTGCAACAAAGATGCACCATCTTACCTAGTATATTTCCTAGCTCCTGAAATTGCTCATTTAGCTTATCTCTTCTCAATTTCTCACGGTCTGCTTTTAGAACTTTTCTTGCAGATATAAAAGATGCACCATCATTAGCCTTCACATATCTTTTTTTCTGTAATAATTCAGTATAAAAGAGGGGAAGTCAAATTAGTATTTTAGAACTTTCCAATGACGTAATATTTTCTTTCTAGATTAAGGGACCTCCTTACACACGAAGTGGAGAAAAAATCCACAAAGCAGCCCCATGCAACATGAAATAAGATTTAAAATGAACAAGAATGTTGTCAAGTTCTAAACAACAAGAATTAAATTCATGCAATACATTAATCATTCTTCTTTTACAAAGCAGTCAGCACCTGTCAAAATTGATGTAATCTGTGCTTACACAGAACAGAATGAATTCGATTCTCTACATTACGTCCACTACGTTTTCAATAATGATTTTTACCTCCTTCCTCATTTAATGTGATAAACCTTAATAAACTTCATAATGGGCAAGACATTTCAAACTTTGTAAAATCTCCCAACTTAGCCAAACATGCACCTTCATTATATTTGTCAATAAACAGACATGACAGCCATATTTCCAAAGCATTAACTTCCACACCCCTTTTGGACAGACATAGTCATTTCTATTTTCTAGTAACAATTTAAGTTTCTATATTGTCTATATTCTTGTTCAAAGACTACATGAGATGAATGCCAAGGGTTAATAAGGCTTCATATCAGTAGCATAAGATTTTACAAAGAGTCTTTCCCTTAAATCTTTGCAAAATCATACACATGATAGCCTTTACTTTCTTGCTATTTACTGTGAGCATTAGATAGTGCTTGATTTACTTATGCAAAATATCTTGTCCAGATATTAAAAATCAACAGCTGCATTGAGCAATTCGCATCATATTTATAAAGCAAACCTGCCCACTCATGGAGGGGTAGAAAAGGGCTCCTTTCACTAAGCATAATGGTTAATCCAATGTGTTTGTTAAAGAATCATACTTTATATTGTACCATACAAAACCCAAAGTCTCGCTAATTGATTTTCAACTTCAATTTCAATAATTGAAAATAGAGATAAAAAAGGAAATACGAAGACCAAAATTGAGAATCTCATCTGTATCTACCTGAGCTTATCAATTGGATCTCACCAT
Source organism: Nyctanthes arbor-tristis (assembly GCA_963692815.1). Taxonomy (NCBI): domain Eukaryota; kingdom Viridiplantae; phylum Streptophyta; class Magnoliopsida; order Lamiales; family Oleaceae; genus Nyctanthes; species Nyctanthes arbor-tristis. The sequence goes on along the minus strand of CAVNYN010211746.1, from coordinate 15,242 downwards.
TTAATTGGCAAAGCATAACTAAATTCACATGCAAATTCATCTCCTGAACTTCAAATTATCAACAATTCACAAATCGTAACAACATATCGTAACTCGGCAAATTTAACCCAGGACATTTTCTCCACTGTCTACTGCCAATGCTAAAAGTTTCATCCGTCCAAACCACAGAAAAAGAAGATATAAAGACAGTACATCCAACCATAACTATCTAAGCAAATATATTCGGCTAATTCGTCTAACTATGGAAGGCAAAAAAAAAAAAAATGGACAAAAAAAGAAAAAGGAAAAGGAAAGGAGAGGAAAAAGAACCCACCTGGGCTCAGATGAATCGCTGTCGGTATTCCATTGATTCATTACTTCTCTATTCAAATTAGGCTGAATGTAAAACGGGATTACAGTATATTTGTCCGAAGATTCTTTTTTTTTTTTTTTTTTTTTGCATCTGTAAATTTTCCTGGGATTTTCTTCATAAATATTTAAGGACTGTGCTTCGCACAAGCCGGGATGCCACGCGGATGGCGTAGCAAAGCCATGTGCCCATTCATTGAATGTGTTTTTCTGTGGGCTCCCATCGGAGAATCTCAACGGAAAATATTTTAATCCCTCCGATTAAAATAACACGGAGGAAAAACGAGAGGTACAATGTCACTTCGACCCCAATAATTAGGTCAACTCGCGTTGCATTATCTTTCATTTAACAAGTGTATTTCAAAACACTGTTACCGCTTTGACTTCTACATATCAATGGAAGCAGTTAACAAAAATGTATGTGTTGTGTGCTGTTGAAACAAGTAGCGCTCTGAGGTTATAGTCTGACATCTAATCAGAGTTGCTTACTCAATGAGTTCGGAGTTTCTAATTGAGGGTTGGGCTCTACACTTTAAACCGATATGTTTCATTAGAAATAGATGTGTAATTATGACAGATTTTATTATACAATTATAAGAATAATACTATTTATCTAAACTATAGACCGTTTCAGTTTAGTTATCCTTTCTTTATTGGGTAATATTGAATAAATAAGGATCTCATGTATTTCCTTTTCTCTAATATAGTGATGCCAACTAGTATGGAGACCGGTCTCTAGTCTAGATAAATAGCATTACTCCAATTATAATGGTAGTTTATTATGCCATGATACTAATGTGACACACCGTCATATTGTACTCTTATTATATCCATGTGACACATTCACTATTTATTTATTATAAAACAACTAGATTTTTGTGTAATAACAAATGGTGCCGTATCACACCAGTCGGATGTCACCTTATAGCGTTATATGCTAACTTTACTTTCTAAATGAACAAACTAAAAAAAAAAAAAAAAAAAAAACTAACTCTGTTATAAGGAGGTGCTAGTTGTCAGGCGCGCTTCTACATCGGCAAAAGTTGCCGCCTAAATGGAGCCACAACAAGACTTTACATAGTTATGCGCACTAACAAATTTAAAATTATGTTTGAAGAGATTATCGTAGTAATATGCTACATGACATTATTCGTCACATGATGATATAAATAACCGTAGGCAAGTATATTAGCTATAGACCATAGAAGCATTACTTTGGTAGGTTCAATTGGACACTACCAAGTTTACAACTAACAAAGTCAGGTACCTCTATTTCTTAATAATGTGTTCAATTATTCAGTCAACCTTGGACAATGCTATCTTTACCGGAACCATCTTATTCATGTGTATTATGTTAAGGGAAAAATATTCTACTAATAAGATGGTGAATTTACCATGTTTTGTAAAAAAAATTTGTAAGGACTTGTCACAAACTTATCAAACATGACAAAAGCAAGTGAACACGAGAATGGCCTAGGCCCCAATGCACATGTACAGCCATAACCTAATATATATACACGCTTAGCAAAAAGAGGCAAAATAGCCCAACAATGCGTGGGCATGTACAAGGAATAATCACCTGTGTTTGAGAGACGGGAATCCAGAGAGAAAGCGAAGAAGATCAAAGAATAGCTATAGTAATGGAATAGAAAGACTATGATAAAAGAATAAGCAAGAGTTCATCAGAATAAAACTAATGACGCAGTAAAACAATGGAGCATCTAAAGTTCGACTAATAGTCCATTTTGAGGCTTCTGATTCCATAGGAGTCCGATTAACTTGGCCAACATCAACGGCTGGTGGAATATTGTTAGAGTTCAACGGTTGAGATAGGAAAGCATTTGGGCCGTCTATATCATGACCTGCAGGGGGGGGGGGTAGAATTTCCACTTAGTGGTTTCGTTTATGCACTGTGAGTTAAAAGTTCTGTTAGTAACTCAATAACTATTAGAATTTTAAAGAAATTATTATTGTCAACTTAAAGAACAGAGAAGCTTTAGTAACCAAAGTTTGGTATTGAGTGACTAACAATGTCTTTTTACCCGTGTAAACAAATAAAAGTGAATCACTGAAAAAACTCACAATCATGCTTTGTCCAACCAAGGACAAGCTTTTCTCGATCAAACACAATCCGGTATCCAGACATAAAATTTTCTGAAAAACAATAGTCTGATTAAGCAGCCCACCTACAGCAGTTCAGAAAAAAGGAGAAAAATTCCTAGCAAACATGCAACTTACGTCCAATGATATTAAGTTCTTGACTCTTGATAACAGCCAAGCAATACACAAGGTCATTCTGTATTTGGAAAGGAACAGAAAATCAATCAAGTGAAGATAATTCAGGTTTTTGATAAAAGATTTTGGGCAAACAGGCAATTTTTGTTAAGCCATACCAGTGTAGAGATGACAATTACTGGATCATAGATAACCATTTGGCCCCCACCCTTCATCGTTAAGCTTATACTAGGAATCAAACTGGTATTTGCATCAGGGCTGTCATCAATCATCAAGAAGAGAAAAGTAAAAATTAAGAGACCAGAATTTTATCTTTATTTTTTAAGAAAAATGATATGGTGAAAGAAAAATTATGACCTCATAATGTAGCAGTACTCAAAAGGGATTCTTGGATCGGCTGGACGTCTCTTATCCAGTATGTGTGAATGGAACTATTAAAAATCAAGAGGGAGAAAAACTTATAAACTCAATTACTAAAACTTTTAATTAATCTGTTATTCTATGTCCTTACACCGTCTGAAAGTCTTGTATAGATAGGATCAACTAGATATGTAAAGGAGGTTCCAGAATCGACAAGGACTGTGAACTCTGAAATCTGGAGAGTAGTTCCGACGCGAATCTGAGTGATAGTTATATTATAGATTGGGCTGCAAAAGAATATCATTGAAGAGATAACAAATTTTTGATTTTAAAGGAAAACAAAGAAACAGCTAGTTTCCAGAACAATTCAAAAGGAAATTCTCTCACTGGAATGGATTCATATTGAATGGGGTCTCTTCCTGGTCAAGGCTACCTTTATCTCCAAAGCTAATAGTCCCGGTTCCATCATGTCCAAAACACATGGAGAAAGAATTTGCAATATAACCTTCCCTCGACAAGATACTAGGAACTGATATTTTCTCAAAGCCAAGGCCAAATAAACCATTTGGAGCTGCAATGTCCAAGAAAGAACCAGTTTGTATCCGTCCGCAGCTGCACAATCAAATCAGAAAAATATGAGGAATCAGAAACATATATCTCAACTGGGGATCACAAATTTCTTAATAGTCTTTAATGGCAAGACATACAGCTAAAAGTAAGGGTCAATTAAACCAGCTGGATATTATAGTATCAAACCAGTGTTGGAACACAAATATTAGAAACTCACCCAAATGTAATGTATGCCTTGATAAATTCTGGATCATTGTCTTCAGCTCTTAGGTGCAGAATATCCTCCACCAAAATTCCAGAAGTCGAAGTGTCAGAGGATACATAAGAGACAGAGTAAGGGCACAAAGTAGATTCCCCAGTGCAGCCATAGTAGTGAGGACATAGGTCATTGTTACAAGTAACATTTTTGCTCGTTGAAGACCCAGTTGGATTATATATGGTAAGATCAAAATCCTGCCATGGGGATAAACAAAAAATAATAAAGAAAATTAAATATCGGTTTCGCTAATTAAGTTACTTTTCTGGAGAAATTATTAGGATTATGGGGGGACCGGAGGGAAGAAGTGATTTTAGCCATATAATAATGAATCCAGAAAACTGCAGTACACACAACTATACTGTTTTTCTCTTCCTAAAGATCAAATGCACATAAGCTCTGTACTTCAAGCTTATTTTAATTTATTTTATTCCTAATTCCTTGATTAATTGAACTAAGAACTACACTAATAATTCAATTAATAATTCCATTAACATTCAAGAACATTGTCCTGACAAATAATCCACAAACCAGATAATCCCCTGAATGCAATCTACAATGGCTATAGAAATCACAAGTCCTTAGCTTCATGGTTCTCACAAGGCGTTATACTTCTCTTTAAACTCAACTCCTACTCATTGAACATGAACCCACTCATGCAACTCGCCGCTTTTCTCACATAGTAGAGGTACACTACACACACCATCACACCCTTTTAGTACTTTAGCATAGATGCTACAATGGATTCCTGATTTGAACTTCAATTTTTCTCCTTGTAAAACTAAGCTTTTCTCAAGCCTAAAACTTGAAACAATCTAGAAAATTGAAAACCAGTCAGCTTTTGAGCTTTAACAATTTCAATGAATCTCATCGTCTTACTTCCAGAGAAACATCAATACTTCAACTCTTCAAGTTAAAAGGCCATATAAGCAACAATGTAAAGTAGATGACCAAAAGAATAGGGAGGACGTACAGAATTATAAGCTAAACTGTCTGCAGATGCACATTGCCCACAACCACAGGGAACCCAGAACAGATCACTCCCAGTATCAAGAGCCACCAAAAATTTCATCGCCGGCGTCCCCAAAGTCACTGTCGTGTAATGCAAACTACAGCAACTCTCAATCAAACCTCAAAGATAAATCAAGAAAATTCAAGAAAAAGTACGGAAATAATTAATTTCTTTACAATTCTTACAATCCTAAAGAGCTGATACGGAAAGTTGAATTGCCGTCGGAGAAAGTCAGAGACACATTAGAGTCCGACAACCTCCGGCCACGTAGGACGCGATCATGGTGCGCCAACTCCGCGTAGTACTCGATACTACCCTTTTCCGGCCACCTTCGAACCGGAAGAAAATTTCCGGTCAGTTGGGACCATTTCTTGACTGGTTCAGAGAAGCGGTGGTGCATTTCCAGAGTGAAAATCCGGGCATTTGAGAATTGGAATAGCCAAAACGAGAACGCAATCAGCAAGATAATGAAAATGGAGGACATATTTCGACTGTCCATAGGGATTTAGCAAAGACATTCGTGGAGAAATAGGGTTTTGAACCAGAGATTACTCAATCTTGAACTCAATACAAAATAATTCAAAGATTTAATGAGTCGGAAAAGGAAGTTAATTGGGTTCTTTTGTTTCGGTTAGAAAAACTGGAAATCACCGGGTACATTCTTCACGAGTAGGCATTGGCCAGAGAGTTTGTCGTTTTTTTTTTTTTGGTTTGTGGCGGGGGGTGGGGGTTGGTGGAGTGCTTTCATGGTTACGGATCACTCACAATGTTTAGATACTATTTAGAAACACCTAGAATTTATTAACTAATTTAAATTTTAATTTTTAGACACATGATTATATTATATTTAATTACATATTTAATTTAACTTAAATTCTTATATTATTTTAATCATTACCTACACATAACACAATTACATCTCGACACTTATACAACTTTTGTCTTTTTATTTATTTAAAAACCCACTCATTTTTAAATTATATAAAAAGACAAAAGGCTATTTTACTGTTCAATGAACAGTAATTTTTAAACTTCTTCTCTACGTTTTTTTCCCTGTAAGCTTGCTAATGCTACATGTATATTAAGATTTTTCTTATTTATATCAATATAATAGAAATTAACATCTTAATATCCTTCTTATGTTACTAGAAACTAATTAAGTACTTTGATATTTACATTTAAGATCAAGAGGTGAAGCTACTATGTTACTAATAAATAGTGTATTGAGATTTTTCTTAGTTACATCATATAATAGGAACTGTCATCTTAATATCTTTCTTATATTACTGCGAACTGAGTGTTTTGATATTTGTGTTGTAACAAGTGCGTCTAGCTATCACAAAATCTTCAAAATAGTTTCATATAATTAGTATATGATTGTTAAATTATCATCACTAACATTAACTATCATTTGGTTTACTATTTTAATGTCTTTCATGCCTTGCTTTATTTAGTAGCAACCCTTAAAAGTACATTTAATTTTTTGTACTATACGTTAGACATATATTATACGTTATGTCACGTTCTTTATTTTATTTTGTTATTAAAGCAAATATTATTAATATTTTATGTATTATCAATTACATAGATTGTACAATAAGATATATTATTTTTGCTTGATTTCACGTAATTACTTATCATATGTTATCTTTCACCAGCTATGTGTCAAGTATGATCTTAACAATAATATTAATTGCTATTACCTTATAGACTAGATCTTTCTAAAATTACTCAATTACCAATTTACAATCTTAATGCTAATAAAACCCACACGATTTCAAACAAAAAGTAAAACAAGACACGTGCAATGCGCGCGTGAAAACTAGTATATAAAAAAGGTAAGGGACCAATTTATTGTTCAATAAACAGTAACTTTTTTTCTTTTATTTCTTTTGAGTGTGCAAAGCTTACATATACTGGCTGAAAAACTTCTTCTACATTTTTATTTATTTTTTGTAGTTTTCTTTTTTTCATTTTCTTAGACTATGTTTTAATGTCTAAAAAATTATAAAATTATTGGGTATAATAGCAGCAGGTTTTACCCCGTAAATATTTAACCAGAACGATAATACTGTAAATGCTTATTTTATTAAAAAAGTGACTCATACTTCTAACCTTTATTTTATGTTTAGTTTCTTATATGTTTATTTTCTCAAGTCTTTATACCATATATTATTTTATTTATATAAATATGGGGCGTCGTGTGATGGACCATTTTATAATGTAATTTTTGATTTTTTAAAGTGAAAATTTGTGCCATCCACTTTATATTTGAAATTTCATCTTTAGACATATACTATACGTTATGTCATGTACTTTATTTTATTTAATTTGTTATTAAAGTAAATATTATTAATATATCATGTGTTATCAATTATACAAATTGTACAATAAGATTTATTATTTTTGCTCGATTTCACCTAATTACTTATCATATGTTATTTTTCACTAGTTACGTGTCAAATACGATCTTACCAATAATATTAATTACTATTATTGTATAGACGGGATCTTTTTAAAATTACTTAATTAAGAATTTAAACCTTAATTTTACAACCTTAATGTGAATAAAATCTACACGATTTCAAGTAAAAAATAAAACAAAACACGTGCGACGCACGTGTTGAAAGTAACATACTTAAAAAAAAGTAGCATTTGCTAAAATAAACAACATTTACGTATTAACAATATCCACCTAATTGATACAACCAAATATAAAAGAATATTATTATTAGAGTACCAACAAACAAGTTTGCTGCACGTACGGCAGAAAAAACCTCTCTCTCTCTCTCTCTCTCCTGTACAGTGGAGAGCATCTTCATTCTGTCGACGTTTGAGATTTTTCTGTTCTTCGTTCAACTAAACTGGGTTCTGCACAAAATGGAGCAACAATTTGACAAGTTAAATTTATCTACAGAAGAGGAAACAGAAATTATTCTGGAGCTAGGGAATCACACCACACAGACGGAGAACGTTGAGCTCTATCTACTGGGGAGACTGCTGACAGATCGGAGTGTCAACTTTATGGCTATGAAAAATCGATTGGCGAGTGTTTGGAGACCAGTTAAAGGTATGCAAGCAAAAGAGATAAACAATAACTGATTTCTATTTCAATTTTTCCATGAGCTGGACTTGAAACGAGCGAGTGAAGGCAGACCGTGGGCGTTCGACGATAATCTCCTTTTGCTTCACCAAATGCAACAACGTGATATTCCCACACAAATTCCTCTCTATGAAGCTAATTTCTGGGTTCGTGTATATGATCTGCCGTTGGGTTTATGTCAGAAAGTGTAGGTAGACAGTTGGGAAATTTTGTGGGTTTGTTTTTGCAATACGATTCAAAGAACAATTCAGGAGTTTGGTGTGAATATATGCGAATCCGCTGCACAATCGATGTTCGGCAGCCTCTAAAGCTGTGGAAAAAGATTAAAATCCAAAAGGAGAATGGTCCATTGTTTCTTTCAAGTACGAGAGGCTTCCACTGTTTTGCTTTGTCTGTGGCGTATTGGGACACTCGGAGAGATTTTGTGAGAAATTGTTCAATTCTCCAGATTCAGACATACAGAGAGGCTCGGGTGCTTGGCTTCAAGCTGGACTGCGACGTAGTGTGGAATATTCCGGCAAGAAGTGGTTGAGGAATGGTGGTGATTCAGCCAAGGAAGAGGCAAAGGGTAAGCCGGTGAGAAAAATCGTTCTAGAAGAAGCTAGCAGAGGGAAGAACGTTGTTGATGAATCTGAAAATCTAGGAATATTGGACCAGCAATCACGTAATTCAAGATAGAAATTAGCTAATACACACCTATTCACTTTTATAACTAGAAAAAATTCTATTTTAATTTTTAATTAACAAATTACAGATATTGAATCATTTTATTTGAAATAATACAATTAGTGTAATAAATTACAATTGAAGGTGTTATAAATATTTTATTATTTATTTTCAATAATTACTCTTAAGAGAAAAATAATTATAATTAATAGTATTTTTTTAATTTATTACAAATATAACAACTTACGTTTAACAATCCTTGATTCAAGGCCGGAGGCGACACTGTATGAGAGCAATCAGGGGCTGCGATGTAATCTATTTGCCAATTGGGCCACAAAAGGCTCATTTGCAGCTGGGCTTGGAGGAAGATATGGCAGTGATGAGGAGGGCCTAAATTCAGCTGAATCCAGGAAAAGTAGACGTGGCCTAAACGAAGATGCATCCCACAAAACACTGATTGCTATGGCTGATACATCCTATGATATTCAAACAAATCCAAAAAATGTATTAGCGGCAGGACCTGGGACCCAGGCCTATTGTGAGAAATGAGATGTTTTAGTTGGAACTACCGATGGCTTGGCAACCCTCGGGTAGCGCTTGCTCTTTGCGAGATTGTGAAATCTCGACAGTCGGATGTTATCTTTCTTTTTGAAACTTTAGTGTGTTCCAATAAAATTAATGAAATAAAAATAAAACTTCATCATGATGGCGCTTTTGCTGTTGATAAACACGGTAGAGAAAGAGGTGTGGCTGTCATTTAGAAGGACAAAAACGCTTGTGTTATCAAAGGATATTCTCAAAATCATATTGATATGGAAATTGTTGACACAATCAAGGGCAAGTGGCGTTTAACGGGGGTTTTACGGGTTTCCCGAACGCAGTAGAAGAAGAGATTCTTGGAACCTTATTCAATATCTATACAGACTATCGTCTTTGTTATGGTGTTGTATTGTTGATTTTAATGACCTACTATATTCGTCTGATAAGCAAGGAATTCACGATCATCTTAATAATTTGATTAGAGGTTTTCAAGAGACTATTGCTAATTGCTGCTTAAATGATCTACCACTATTCAGTCACCCGTTTACTTGGGAAAAGAGCAGAGGTAAGGATAACTGGGTCCAAAAACGTCTTGATTGGGCCTTCGCTTCAACTGATTGGATGAGAATGTATATCGATGTAAAACTTATTAACCTAGTGGCTCCGATGTCAGATCATTCTCCTATTCTTCTGAGGACTGATAGTAAGCATGCGCGGCCTATTGTGGTTCGTAGAAAGTTTGAAAATGGTTGGTTGAAAGAGCCGGGTTTTGATGAAGCTCTAAGAGACTTCTTGCAGGGGGCTGAAGAATTAGACATCCTAGTGAAACTTGATCAGTGTTTGAATAAATTGGCAAGTTGGGGGAAGATATCCACCAAATATTTCAGAGGATGGATTTTTCGACTTAGTAAGGAGCTCGAAGGAATGCGGGGAAACATGAATACTAGAGTCGTAGAAGCTTATCAAGCGAAAAAGGAAGAACTTGGAAATATCCTACAACAAGAGGAGCTATTTTGGAAACAAAGAGCGAAAGCTCATTGGTTGCAAGAGGGCGATTTGAATACTAAGTATTTTCATGCATTAGCAAGTGGTTGACGGAAGAAAAATCGAATCAAAAAACTCCAAAATGATGCGGGAACGTGGATTGATGATCAGAAAGGATTATGTGTGACAGTGAAAGAGTATTTTGAAAGGCTATTTGCTGAGCAAGAAGCCAGGCCGAATGAGAACTTAGGGACGGTTTCAAGGCAGATGTTAGAAGAATATAATCAATTGTTTCTGAAACCTTTTTCTGAAGATGAGTTCAAAAGGGCAATTGATCAAATTCATCCAGATAAGTCTCAGGTCTGGACAGTCTAAATGTAGCTTTTTTCCAAAAGGCGTGGCCTTTGATTGGTAAAGACATAGCTAGTTCGTGTATTAAGTGGCTCAATGATAAGGCTTTTCCGCCAACCTTAAATGACACTCTAATCACTCTGATCCCGAAATGTCACGAGCCAGCTTGATGAAGGACCTTTGGCCCATTGCTCTATGCAATGTGCTGTATAAAATTATAGCTAAAACTCTGGCCAATCGATTGAGAATTTTACTTCCGAGACTGATTTCTAAGTTTCAATTGGCTTTTGTACTAGGTAAATCTATTACAGATAATGTAATTATTGCTTTTAAGTTAATTCATCATATGAAAAGGAAGAATCGTGAGAAGAAGGGGGAAGTGGCACTGAAGATGGACATCAGTGAGACGTATGATAGAGTGTGTTGGGAGTTTCTGAGGGAAATTATGCTAAAAATAGGCTTTGACCCTGAGTGGGTAGAGATCATTATGTTGTGTGCTAAGACCGTGAATTATACAATCCTTGTTAACGGTTGAGAAGTGGGCCATTTTCAGCCAGGAAGAGGTCTACGACAAGGCAATCTGCTCTTGCCATACTTGTTTATCATTTGTGCTGAAGGTGTTACGTCGCTTGTCCAACAAGCCGAACTTAGTAGAACCATTCATGGATATAAGGTGGCTAGAAGAGCTCCGAGCATTTCACATTTGTTTTTTGCAGATGACATCTTCTTTTTCTTCAGAGCTAATGTGCATGAAAGTGAGAGGATGAAAGTAATTCTTATTAGATATGAAGAAGCTTCGGGTCAATCCATCAATTTCGAGAAGTTGGCTCCTATAGTGCAAATGTGGACCAGGATACGAGACACAATGTTTCTAATTTACTTGGAGTAACCAATTTGTTGGACATAGGGAGATATTTAGGGCTGCCCTCTCTCATTAGGAACAAGAAAAAAATTGTGTTTAAATTCCTTAAAGATCGTCTTTGGAAACGGATGCAAGGATGGCAAGCTAAGCTATTATCTAAGGCGTGTAGAACAATTCTTATCAAGGCATTGGTGCAAGTGATTCTTTCTTACTGTATGTCTATTTTGCTACTTCCAGAAACTTATTGTGAAGAACTTGAACGAATATTGAATTCGTTCTGGTGGGGTTCAAAAGCTAATGGAAGAAAGGGCATTAAGTGTATCCGATGGGCTCGTCTTTGCACCAGAAAAGAGGATGGAGGGATGGGTTTTGGGAATCTACGAGCTTTTAATTTGGCAATGCTTGGTAAATAAGGTTGGAAATTATTCTCTGACCCCAATGCTTTAGTTTCTATGGTACTCAAAGCTAGATATTTCCCACGATAGGACTTTTTATCTTCACAACTAGGATATAACCCTATTTTTATTTGGCGGAGCATTTGGAGTTTGTGAGCATTATTGGCTAAAGGCTGTAGATGAAGAGTGGGAGATGGGAAAAGCATCAGAGTTTGGCGAGACTCTTGGCTAGGTGATGAAGCCAATTTCAACATTGAAACGCTAGAATTGAGGAGTTGAGTAATATTCGGGTGAATAAGCTGTTTCTTCCTGGATTGAAGGAATGTGATGTGGAACTGCTGAAAGATATTTTCAATCATAGAGATGTACGAGAAATTTGTAAGATTCCTCTATCCTCAGTAGCTACAAGTGATAGATGGTTGTGGCATTTCAGTAAGAATGTCAACTATATAATAAAATCGAATTACAAAGTTGCAATGGATTCAGACGAAGATCATGGTCAACTACTAGAGGATGGTAATTGGAAAGGTTTGTAGGGATTGCAACTTCCATCTTAAATACAATTGTTCCTTTAGAGAGCTTGTCGAAATTGCTTGCCGACAATAGATAAGTTGATCCAGAGAAAGGTTCAAGTTCTAAACTTGTGTGTCGTATGTAGTATCGAGGAAGAATCTGGTCTTCACTCATTGGTAAAATGTGCTTTTGCTAAAGCTCGTTGGAGGAATTTTGCAATGAGTTTGAGGGCAGATGACTGGGGAAGCTTCAAGGGTTAGTTCTTTAATTTGTTGAACATAATGGCAACAAATATTGTGGAGAATATTGGAGTCATTTTGTGGTCAATCTGTAGGCAACGTAATGCAAAATTGTGGATGGTTAGATCTTTAGCCCAAAGCAAACAGTAACTTACGCCTTAACTATTTGAAGGATTGGAGAGATGCGTGGATGAGAAGGATCTTACAACTTCAGCATAGAGTGAGGACGTTTCGCTGGCAGAAACCATACAATGAAAGGGTAAAATATAATGTTGATACTGCATTATTCGAAGTGGATAAGCAAATAGGGATTGATATGGTGCTGACGGACGAGACTGGAGGCGTTCTTGGCTGTCGTACGAAACTCTTTGAGGGCTTATGTGCTGTTAGAGAAGCAGAGACAGTTGGAGCTCGAGAAGCCATTTTGTGGTTAATTTCTTTAGGACAGCAAGTTGCAATAATTGAGCTAGATGCTAAGGTGGTACTCAATGACATACATAGGTATAAAGACAATGTTACGGAGTTTGGACTCATTATTGAAGACATTAGAGACTCCATTTGCGGATTAGTAAATTATAATATTATGTTTGCCCCTAGACAAGCAAACATGGTTGTGCATGAATTAGCTAAAAAGGCTAAACCTTCCCCAACCTTTGTACTATGAATTTAGCACCCGAGTGGCTTCATAGACGATTGGCTCTTGATGTATTGGATGATCCAGTTATTAATAAAAGTTAATTTTTTTCCTTAAAAAGAAAAATCCACATGTATCACATAGAGAATTGCCACAGAACATGTATCACGACTAATTACATCCACACATTTAACAATACTTACATGTGTTACACGAAGAATTATGCCATGTAGCATATAGCACGATGAATCACATTCATATATTTAATGATACTTAGCTGTCCTCATGGGTGACTTTAAAGGTATATAGGTAGTGCGATCGCACATGACTTCATAATCCAAGGGGTACCAAAAGTTTTTTTGTTATAAAACTTTTGAAAACTTTAGAATGTCATTTGTTTAAAAATATGTATTATTGTGACACCAATTTCTTCCAAAGTTTAATGAAAGCTATTGGGTTAAGAATTAGAATATATTTTACTATTTTAGAAATTTAACAAGGCATATATTTGAAACTTATATTTCCCTTTAACCATCGAAAAGCCAAAAAAAAAAAAAAAGAAGAAGTAGCAAATCATTATACCATAAAACTAACAAGTTAATAAGAGAAAAGGGCACTATAATGAAAACGATCGATGTGAAATATTATGATTAGAGTAATATTTATTTAATTTTATCTAATATAGCCCTTATTTAATTGAAAGGGGCACTATTTTATATTATCGTACATGGCACCCAAATTCTCAAGGCGAGCCCTGGCTGTGCTACACAAATAATTATGCCATGTAGTACGTAGCACGATCAATTTATGTGGCCGCAACACGTGGCATTAAATGACAACTGAAATTAAAAACAAGTACGCATGAGCCAATTAATTTAATTTATCATCTCACATAATTTCACTTATCGTGTGCTCTTCCGATCTGAACATATGTTTGATACCAGTAGTGTTATATATCATTTTTGAATCACAATGGTTTCAGATTTTAAGCTAATTTCTACTTGTCCCCTCTAGTCCAGGCATACCTTTACTTGTTCGCGAAGCATGTTTCCCATATGTCAACTCATAGATCGGAAGAGCGTCGTTTGACAACTAGTTATAACATAGTGCTATGCTATTGTTTATATTTTGAATTTCATTTACGTGAAAGTGTGTTTGACACATACACGTACATATACACGTATATTGTCACTTAGATAAATTTGATATTTAAACAACAATTACATGACATCTTGCCCCAATAATGAGATGATTTATAGAGAGAGTAAAAGAGATGTAATAGGTTAAAGAGAAAAAATGTCTTGACTTGCCAAATTTTATAACCTTTCCTTTATGTTTATTTACTCAATCTTTCTCAACTCTTGTTATTCTTATATTTTTCTGAAGTAGTTTTTTGTCTTGGTTCTTTTATTCTCTGTCATACATTAGCTAGAAGATAGTCTACTTACTATAGTAAGTACTTATTTAATTTTTCATTTTCATGTACATCTATATTACTCCATATCAACTATCTAAGCATTGTGAGTATTTTCAAACACTTAAGTATAAATAAGAGTTCATAAGAAAAGTTATAGGTAAAATTTAATATTTTATCTATATTGACTATCGTTTTTTAATATGTGTGAAAATGATCACCGGACTATCGTTATGGGAAGGAGGGACTGTTTTAGATTTTAAAGGTGTAAGGTGTTTTGTAGCAACTATTTTTTGTCCTTTTTCATTCATTTTGTGTATTCCAGTATATGTTGGTTTCATAAATGAAAAGATACTTCAACATAAATAGTTTTGGTAGCATTTTGATTTTCAAGTATAAGAAAGTGAGTGAAATAGAAGCTATATAAGCTCCGCCCTTCCATAATTTTCACGATATGGACATATCAATATTCAACATACGTTAGAGACAAAAGAACGTCACTAGTCAATGGTAATAAGTACATAAATTACAAAATACTAATTCCGAATACCAGATACTCCCAAAATGTTAAATTAAACATGTCAGCAAAAGAAAAAATTCAAAACTTAACTATAAAATGAGATGAGAATGCCAAGATCGCTGTGATCTGATGGCATTCTAGTGAGTTTTTTAAACCCTTGGTCAAGAGTTCAATTCCCCACTCCTACAATTCCCTTTATAAAAAAAAAAAAAAAAAAAAAAAAAAAAAAAAAAAAAAAAA
>CAVNYN010211744.1:11195-32309 GCA_963692815.1 Nyctanthes arbor-tristis | reverse complement strand
AACCACCCCCCCCACCCCCCCCCCCCACAAAAAGAAAAAAAAAAACACACACACACACACGCACACACACACAAAAGAACCCATTTCTTGACATACTCCCTCCTTCCCATTTATTTGGTCCATTTTACATTCATTTACAATTATATCGCTATGTAATCTTGAAAAATGTAAAATGTTGTCTTTTCCAATATTATTTTTAATACAGACCACTAATTAAATAAGGGTATACTAGGAAGTTTGTTTGTATAATTGTCTTTTCCAATACTATAATCTTTGTGACAAAGCAAAAAAAAAAAAATAATAATAATAATAATAAATAACAACAATACTGAGGGGTACTTTTTAACAAATATACGAATGTCATGTGGAAGCATTTTTCTCTTAGATCTTAAATGCACTTAATAATTATATTGCCTAAAGACTTTTGCTTCCCTAATTGTTGTAAAGTTCATTCACAGTATAGAAAAGAACATATTGTCAGAAAGGTCAGAGTAACCTTAGTGTCGACCGTGCATCAGCAGCAAGATAAAAAAATCTTGATTCAAGCATTGAAATAAAATCTTCCCTTACATCAGGGTCTTCCCCAATCATCACATAATCAACTTCAGCCCTTTTCGTAATTGACTTCAGCAAAGGACTGAAATAACTGAATAAGTAACAGAATGTAAGGAGATGAAACACAATAAATGAAACTAAAATACAGATGGCATAGACATTAGATAGAATTTCCAGAGATAGCTAAACCGAGCTAAGAGCATTCAGCAAGTTGTACATTGCACTACACCGGTTTTAAAGCTTTTGTGGATAATATCATCATTATACATTAATTTCAAGCAAACTATAACGAAATCTGAAGTGTCTAAGGAGGAAATAGTGTAAGCACCTGGGCCCAAATAAAATTTTCTCAAGCTCATATAACTCAGAGTCAGTGGCAAGTTCAAGCACAAACCGAAGCTCTGGATCATATGTACTGCTTCTACTACCCTCTGTTAAGTGTTATAAAACACCAAAATGCAATAATAGAACGATCAATATCCAACAAGATCTTTCCTTTTTCAAATTTTCAAAGGAAAAAAAAATCCAACCATACAGAAGCTTATAGTAATAATGCAATAGTCCTACCATAGGGGTGTCTTGAAATTGATGCACGAGGATTTAACAAGAAGCGTGAAAGCGGGCTGTGATTAATCTTACTCCCGTTGAGCTTCAAAAGAACCTGCCAAAAAATTTCGACAAATTAGGACACCATGGGGGGGTTTTTTTTGGTGGGGGGGGTAGGTAAAGACTGTGAGCAGGGAAGTACTTACTGAGGAAGTGATAGGAGAGGGAAAGGGTGATTGGTGATGGTAGAGAAATTGGCATTGACGATGATGGGGGAGAAAAGAAAGTGGTGGCGCAACGGCGTTTGCCGGCGAGACAGCCGCGAATGGCACGGAAGACATGAGCGGAAGTGCGCGGCTCTTGTCAAAAGAAAAATAATTCACTACTTTTCCTTTTTGTTAATAAAGCCATTAAAAAAAACAGTTACATTCTAGCAGTCCGACTAAGGAGATTGGTAAGGAGCTTACCGTTTAAATGGCGAAAATCTAACAAAAAATGCTTATCAAGAGCTTTATATATTTCTTAAGTAAATTTTGTAACCTAAGAGCAAAATAACATTCACACATGAACAAATTCACAAAGCTCGCTTATGCAAGAGCATCTCCAGACTCTTACATGAAAAATGTGCTTGGGAGAAGAGAAATATACATATAAATTTTAATTTTCTCTATCTTCTTTATTATTTCTTTCTCTACACTGTCTTTAACAGCGTATATGCATAGAAACCGTGAAGGGAGAATAGTAACAATGGTTGTTTATTTCTCTGTAGTATTTGACTATTTGTATTGCTTCTTGTCTTTCATGGAGGTTAACTTTGTCGGTCTGTCTATCTTTTTTCCCCCTCTCTGAAGGGATGGAGGTTAACTTTTGTTCAATGGTTGGGTCATTTATTGCCAAAAATAAAGCAATTATATAGATTTCTAATTTGCACCAATGAAATACCTCAACATCGTGGTAATGCGTAGAAGTAAATTCCAAGCCTTTTCTGTTGGAGGTAGACCTAGCCGAAGTCAAAACATTAAAAAACATGACGTACGGCTAAGCGACAACAGTACAACATGTCAGCACTATGCTGATCGAGGACCGTCCATACCAGTACCAGACAGTCGAGCTCTATTAAGGCTCTAATGGAATATGAGCATTAATGGGGAAAAAGAAGTAGACCGTCTGAAAACATTATGGCTGTACAATGGATATGATATTCTTCAACACAGAATCATCCAAAGAAGACTGATGGTAACTATACGTCTTTGGAAAGAATACAAAGAATTATTTTGCTAAAAAATACAGTAGGGATAAGCAAGTGGACATGCCACGTCACACATGCAAAAAGTTACAAGCCAGCAGAGACCAAGTCGTGCAATGTAACAATACCAATCAAAACATTATCGTCCCTGATTACAGGCAAGAACTGCACAGGCGATGGTGGAGACTCCATCTTCTGCATTGCATCAACTGCCATTGCATCTGGACCTATTATCCTTGGGTTCCTGAAACAATGTGATATAAGTCATGTAAATGCAAACCATTCCGATGGTTAGACTAGTAAAAGTTCATGTTACAAAACCGTAAAACCAGTAAAGTTGGGTGTCTACTGTAAGGAACCTGAGATCATCCGATCTCTGTTAACCTACAAGAGAAGAACACTTGTACCGAGAAGTAACACCAAACCCCACTTGGACTCCGGAGATTTTTTACCACTATCAGAAACCACACAATCAACCCCATGGCAACTGAACTTAAGTCATATCCTGTGCCTGAGTAAACAATCTTGCAAACTAGGATTGTCTACTTATCAGCATAAATGCTGTGCCAAATGAATGCAATATAATCTCCATAAAACATATGAATAACTGCTAATTTTGGAGAATGTCTATATTCGCTTTGACTGACAAATTGGAAAAAATTTTAGACAGGTGCCATCGAAGTCGAAGTCCAAGATGAACTAAGCAAGAAGAATAAAATGACTTCTGGCAACTCAGTAATACAGGACATGGGATTAAAAAAAACTCAATTTTCATATGGTACATCTAATGGTTTATTATAAAATAGTCGTATAATGGTTTCAACAATTCTTCACTTGTGAGCTGATTACTCCATTGGCTACCACATGAGGCATTTAGGATATGCAATAATAATGGGAGATCAGGATAAGCTGCCATCAGCAATCTTGGCGTGAAATATATAGCAACGTAGTGTGACCCTTGATACTGCTAATGCTCGTGAATCCTTAATTATTAAAGAAGGTGTTAAGAGATAAATCCCACACCGACTAAACATAAAAATATAAACCAACATATAGCGCTTGGGTTACTCCTCTTAACAGGTTGACCTTTTAAAATGAAACCCCAAGCCTCAATATGGTGTCAGAGCCCGTCAAGCTCGAACGAGCAATTCGATCCGGTTAAGACTCAAATGAGCACACGGATTTCAAGATTGATGTGCTCCAACGAGCCACCATCTTGCGGGGGCATGTTAAGGAATAAATCCCACATCAACTATACATAAAAATGTAAACCAACATATAAGCGCCTAGGTTACTCCTTTTAACAGGTTGACCATTTAAGATAAAACCCCAAGTCTCAATAGAAGGGAATACAAAACTAAAAATGCTATTTCAGACACCACAAGAAGATCAAATCGTATTACACCAAACAAGCAATTCAACTTACATATCGCAACGAAGGAGAGGAAAGCTATTATGTTGTTGGAAGACAGTAACCTTCTATTAGAATGTTCATCGCTTAAGGCTTCAAGGCAATTTGTGCATTTCATTAACAATCCATATATTTACAAGAAAGGAGGGCACTGGAGGATTAATAGTTTACCTGTTACACATTTCCCCCACTGTGAGCTTAAAGATTCCTTCACCACTAGCTTTCAATGTACGCCTCAAATCACCATCTGTAAACGTGCCTAGCAGACGGTGGTTGTCATTGATAACGAGAAGGCATCCACAACCTTTACTAGTCAACTCTACTAGCTGATCCATGATTAGATCCCCTTCCCAGCAAACAGGAAGTTCTTCTTTCTTTCTCATAAGATCCTTCACCTGCAAGACAAGGAGATCATTTAAGATCAATGTGGCAAAACATTACAAAGTATTAACCCACAATTGATAAAGCAAAGTTCACAAGAAAATAGTGAAAAAACCAAAACAAATATATGAAATAAGCTGTTATCGTTTAATATTTTGTCAAGAAAGAAAATTTCTCAATCTCTATATAGAATATTTCTCCATCACACCACGTGCAAATGACAAAATACAAGAACAGAAGAATCTCCACCCAACGGATCTTGTGGAAATGATTATGTAAGAAAAGCCACCTCCCTTCCCAGATCCAAGATAAACCTGTTTGCCAACTACTATAACCCACAATTTCTTTCACTGTTGTATATCAACCTTCAAGAGTTGCACCACCTTTGCACAACTATCTCTTGAAATACCATTTTGCTCCAAAGTTCATCAAAGCCCGATTTAGATTCAAATAGAACTCAAATTTCTATAATATATGTTTCTTTTTAATATTATGCTTCAGCAAATTCACTCCCACATAAGCTTGAAATTCCTCTTTCATAGGATATCTATCAACTTCGATATTTATATCTCCCCCATAAAACTTGATATGCATTTACCAAATCCAGTTTTCTCAAAGCAAAATCAGTAAGTACAAGATTGTATATCTTTAATCTCCTCAAGAGACATTGTTTTTGCCTAGCAACTTTCCTCTTATCTGCACATACATATGCCAAAATCATAGTAATTAATAAACAAAATACAATAATTTTTAACAAAAGGTATCCTAAAATCTCACCTTGAAAATCAAGCTCTTCCCAATCCTTCCTGCTGGATGATTCGCCGCATACTCCTTTTTGCTCAAATTTCGTGCCCCCATGAGCGCGATGGCGACGGTATCTCCAAAAACCATTTGGATCGCGGTCGAGGTGACCGGCGCCAAATCAAACGGGCACAATTCTCTTTCCAGAGGCAAATGCATGTTCAGATCACACATCCCGATGAGCGCATTCGGCTTCACAGACGTGATAGATATCAAATAAGCCCGCTTTGCCTTGGCGCAGGGCACGAGCTTCAATAATTCCTCAGAATTCCCACTCTTGCTGAAGAGTACCAGTAAATCATCCGAGCCCAAAATGCCAATGTCCCCGTGGAGCGCATCGACAGCGGATAAAAATCCAGATTTAATGCCGAGAGAGATTAAGGTCTGGGAAATCTTCTGAGCCACAAAGCCCGATTTTCCGACACCGGTGAAGAAAATGGTGCCCCGGCAATTCAAAAGGGTTTGTGTGAAACTTAAGGTTTGGGAAAGATCAAGGTTTTGAAAAAAATGGTTAAGGTAGTTTTGTTGGGCTTTAAACAGATTAAGCAATTTGGTCTGGTCTATTGTCGATTTCTCTTCTTCCAGTAAGAGTGGGAGAGAAAGAGACCCCATTTTCTTGCTGAATTTTCTTGATTCGATGCGTAATGCGTTCGATTCTGGGTTTCTTCCCTGTGATTCGGTGAAGGAAATGATTGTGCGATGGATACTATTAATAGTGATTTCTTGAGCAACTTATAAGTGATTTTCTTTTCACTTATTTTTATTTCAGAGCTTCGGTCACCATCACCCACAATGGTAATTGATTATTGATGAATTATGAGTTAAATGCAACCCTCGACTCCTTTGAATAACCATGAGATGGAAGAGATAAGACGGCCTATGGAGAATGTGGTCAGGAATCTACAATAGAGTCCGACCACAATAACTGAATAGATTATTTCATTTTATATATTGTCAGTCTATGACTGAGGTAAACATCAACGGAATATAATTTGTCTGAGATCTACGAAAGGAAGAAAACAAATCACAAGAGGCAACCATGTGGGCAATTATATTCCTCTTAGGAGGAATATAATTGCGATAAAATCTCACGAAGAAGAGGTCCATTAGGAAATCTAAAGCTCCCCTCTTAAGCTATTAACTAATCTTAGGCAATCTATTCAACACAAATCTTATTCCGCCCATTGTCATTTGCAAAGTTCAGACCCAAACAGCCATTCCTTTAGCCTCTTCAGCTCTCGGGGTGCTAGTGACATGCTTTTCAAATATATACAACGAGTAGTATTCTAACACTATATGTGCTATATAGTATGACATCATACGGCACATGTGGCGTGTATATGGTACACCCCAATACATGTCACATGTGCCATATAGTACATGTGCCATATAGTGTCATATTGACACATATGGTGTCAGAAAATTTTTCTATGTCCAACAAAGCCACTTTTTCGTCTTGACAACTGCTCCAACAGAGTACTTCTTTTGCTTCATACAAATTGCGAGGTAGACATTAAATTTCAGCCAACCAGCACGAGAGGGAAGCCAACAAAATTGATCTGTTACCCTCCTTTCTCGAAATTGTCCTTGAAAGGTTTATTTACAAAGATTTGTTCTAAAGGGTTTGTGGACGCCTTTTATGCTGGAAAAAACTTGAATTTTATCTACACGTTTTGTCACACATTACGTTTTCTATAACTTGTTCAGTACTCCATCATGATTTGTAATTTATAAAATAATAGGCTTCTCTAGTAGTAGTTTTCCAACACTCATTGTGAGTGTCAAAAAAAATTTTGTGCTTCAATTTTATTTTATTTTTTTAATTTTAGGATGCAGGGGTGGAAGAATGACAGCCTAAAGATGTGACGTCTCCAGTTTTCTTCCTGAAGTAGACAGCATTTTCAACAAATAAAATTCAGCCCTAACAAATTTTAAGACAAATAAAATTAAGTGTAAAGTTAATAGAACTTCTCGGCTTTTTATTGGTAGGATAGTCAAGAGGACACGAAAAGAATACGGTAGATTTGAACTCTCACTCTCTACACCGCGTGGGAAACTAAAGATACTAACATTTGTCTTTGTTTAGACAAATTGACTTGTTTATAGCAATAAATTTGTTGAGAATCCTTGAATGCTTGGTGTGCATCCTTGCAATTATCATCCTAAAAGCAAATTTTAGGGTTCTTAAAAGAGTGAATGAATATTCTAGCGAACTTAGCATTATTTATGTAACGTGTTTGGGCCAATGGTCTTCAAAATTTTCTTTAAAATCTCTACTCCAAAAATATATGGTTGTGATCTCTAGTTTTAAATGTGTACTTGTAACAGAGTCCACATATGTACATTCAAATAAGCCCAATATCTTATCGCTGAGCCCACTTTGAAAGTACATTCAATGATGAAAGAGCTCTGGCTATTCTAAAAGTGCCAAAATAGCATTATATTCTGGAAAATGGAAATATATTAATTATTAATATGCTGATATGAATATCCTCAGAATATCCTACATATATTCCTTAGAAGACAAGGTAATATATATATATATATATATATTTCTGATTTGTACTCTTGTGATCTTCAAAAATATGTTTGCCATTTTTTCTTTCTATCATTCAAGAAACACTTGTAAGTTGTAATGTTAGCGGAAAACTCTATATGATTGTTCAGACCAGCGAGTACACAATTTAAGCAATTGTATCTAGCTCTCAAGTGTGAAAAATAGCATTTAATATGATCCGGAATTGTCGTGATATGTAAAAAGAATCGTCTATTTCCGAGTAATAAAATTTAAATGAATTCTTCATTTTAAATGCCTGGAAGGTGTGAAAAGGGCTTTCCTGGCTAATTATCACTATCTGCTCCTTGACATTCTACGCTTTTCATCTCTTTTGTACCAAACCTAACAATTACATCCTCAATTTCAATATTTCTTGCACCTTTTATCTTTTTTGTCAATTGATATTAGTTTGACTATTAAATGATCAAATCTTTTTATTAGAAGACCAAGATGCCTTCAAAATATTAAATTACATTTGAGTCTTTTGGATTTTCAAATCTTCTTTTTAATATTATATAATAATTTGTGAAAATCCCACTAAATTTCCAATTTAAACGAATTAAATTATTCAAAAAAAATTTTCCTTTAGGTTATTTTTGACTCTTCTACTTCTTTGAACTCTAAATTGATATGAAGTTTTGTTAGTACCGGTTTTAATGTGGCACAAAAGAGGGATTTGAGAAGAATAATTTTTTGTTCTAATTTTTTTGATTTCCAATTATGTCAGGATTTCAAGGGCATCTTGGTCTTTTAAGAAATAAATTGATCATCTATGGGCGATATACTAAAATATTTTAACAAAAGTGATAGATTGTGCCAAAAAAGTTTTAAATTGACGGTGTAAGTGCCAAGCTTGAAATAATAGAGACGAAACGAACAACAAATCCAAAAGATTTTAATGAAAATGGTAGATTTTAAGGCAATAAATAGATGTGAAATCTTTTGGAAAAAAAGTTGATCATCTAATGGCGATATGCTAAGAGATCTCAACAAAAGTGGTAGATTGTGCTAGAAAGATTGAAATTAATAGTGTAAGTATTAGGTTTGAAACAATAGGGACGAAAAGAATAACAAATCCAGACGTTTGAGGGGTATATAAAGTGATAATTAGCCAAAATTCAAGTTTTAATATTTTGAGGGCATCTTGGTCTTCTAGTAAAAATTTCGGCCATGTAGCAATCAAACTGATATCAATTGATGAAAAGCGTAGATGACTCAAAAAATGTTGAAATTGAGAGTGTAATCGTTAAGTTTGAAACGTTAAGAATGAAAACTCAAACGTTATGGTAGATAATGCTAATTAGCTAGCTTTCCTCTATTACAATTGAGAATTGCTATTTGTATCTATACATATCCATGAATTCACAAACATCCTTAAAATTTGTAGATGAAGTTAGGGACATTTAATTAAATACAAAGGCCGTATACATGCAAATAGCATTTCTCATTATGATTGGTGCTTAATCAATTACCACCTTCTTCGTTTTCATCGAATTTAATTGACTTCGTATGTTTGTCATAACATGCTGGTTCTGTTTTTCCTAAGCACCTCTGTCTTGCCTTCTAAGTCTTTAACTACTATAAATCTCAAAAGTTAGCAAATCATCAACATGAGATCATTGATCAGGGTCTGGGGGGTTGGTACTTGAGGCGTCATGGTAAAACGATTTGAGGAATACCAAATCATTGCTCTGAGATCAGCGTTCGAGCAATGCCAGCACTTGACCAAGCCGAAGAAAACCCAGCTAGTGATGGTAACAGGACTGGATGTGGAGCAAATTACGGCTTGGTTCAATAGGAACCGGGCGAAAGAGCGCGCTCGGAATTCGAAAGGGAACTTAGCAGAGACTAAGGCCGAGCTTCAGCGAGTGCTGAAACTGCTCGATGAAAGCCAAGAGAGGGAAACTCAACTCCAAGAAGATCTTCAAGAAATGAAGACTCGAGAAGCTGGCCTTAGAGCCGAAAATCAGCGCTTGAGA
Source organism: Nyctanthes arbor-tristis (assembly GCA_963692815.1). NCBI lineage: Eukaryota > Viridiplantae > Streptophyta > Magnoliopsida > Lamiales > Oleaceae > Nyctanthes > Nyctanthes arbor-tristis. The sequence goes on along the minus strand of CAVNYN010211744.1, from coordinate 22,833 downwards.
AACCAACTACCAATGGTTGGAGGCGATTCCGCTGATTCACAGCTTGATTACTTCTGGCCTGATCCACATGTACTCCCAGCCGGGTTCAACTCAGAGGAGAATTCGTCTTCCTAGCTCGAGTCATAGCCGAGTTTCATGTTACCATCAAGCTTATTTGGAAGTTCCATGTTTTCTTGTTTCAATAGTTGATGTTTTCACGTCGATGCTGGTTTTCTTGTTTGTAATATTGCCTCTTCTTTTGGCTCTCTGTTTGTAATAATGATGGTGACATATATTGAAGCGTGTGAAAAAGTTATAATCATAGTATTATTTTTGTCTATCCTCGGCATTTTCGTCAGTTGTCTAGAGGAGAGTATTGGAATTATCAATCATGAGCGGTGAAAGTGATGTTAACAAGTTTAACTTCACCTCATTGAATAACGATCAACTAATATCCAAATATAACCTCTTCAATACTGGTCGCTCGCAACACATAAATTTGTATGACTGTTAACGAAGAATCTGTACTCATTCCGCTGTTATTTTTCCGCCATATTGAAGCACAAATCCGCCAGCATTCGTTTGTCAATCAATAATCTTGGAGTTCGACTGCTAGTTTGAGTTTTCGGGATCTAATACGGTAAAGGGATAGGGCTCTTGGGAATGGCAGGCACAAGCTACAACCTAAAAAATTGTTCTTTATAATACAATGGTTGAAGTATGGGACATATGATATTAATGAAAAAAACCTGTCTTCACTAGAGTACAATTATTTCTTTCTTATTTGTGTATTTAACAAAGTTCTTGAGTCGAAGACAGCTGTTTTTTTGTCGTACTATTTCACTGGTACTTATAATCCCAAGTTTTTGGAACAATCAATCTATTCCAAACAAAACAAGAGTACAAGACAGCAAAAATTCTTAGTTGTTTCCGTAGGGGAGGCAGCTTGAAAGCCTTGCTTGTGAAGCTTTTTATTGAAAAATAATAATCAAATGAAAATAAGTGACACTTGCCGGCAGATGGTATATTTTGCTATATTCTCAAAAGAACAGATCAGTCATTGAAAGTGAATGAATTGTTAGTTAAGTTTTAGCTTCTGACTGGCTCCTAAAATCTGTCCTCGTCTGGTTCGCCATTTTTCTGACCATATATTTGTCACTAGTTTTACTAATCTTCTTGTCCTCCTGCACTTGTTAAGTAGTAGTTACCATTTCTATAAATTCTTCAGTCATCTCAAGGAACTTCTAATCCATGAGAATTACAAGTGATTGGATTAGCTGTCATGGCGAGCCGATTCAAGAAACATCAGATTGAGGCCCTCAAGTTGGCGTTTGGACAGTCGGAGCACCCAACCAAAGAGAAGAAGATTGAATTGGCTAAGACTACAGGGTTGGATATGGAGCAAATCACCAGCTGGTTCAGTAGGAACAGAGCTCGGAAACGGGCTAGGACATCAGTAGGGGACTTGGAGCAAGCCAATTCCGAGCTCCAACAAGCACTGAAGCAGATCCAAGAAAAGGAAGCCAAGCTCCAAAGAGAACTTCAAGAGAGCAGAGGAAGGGTGGCAGAGCTTGAAGCCGAAAACCACAAGCTAAAGGGGCGTATAACCGTTCTTGAGGGTGATTTACAGTTTGATTCTATACTTAATTTCTCGAGGGGCTTCCATTTTCCATAGATTAATATGTGTCATATTTGTCCAGGAAACGACGTTGCATCACAAGTAGTTACTGTTTTACCATAGAATCTGAAACAAGTGTTTGAGTTCTTCAAATAACTTGTATGATCTGATGAAACTCTGTGGAATCAAATGTTTTGTTTACCATGTGCATAAACTTACATTTGTTCTGTTATAGTACTAGTAATGTCTTGTCTGCTGAACTTCATAGAACAGCTCGGTTTAGCGGTTTTGGTTTACTCCGGTTGATCTCAGACAGAGAAGAAAAAGATTTTTTTGACACAAATGTGAAATGTTAATGTGGACGCTAGCAAATAAAGTTTAGGCAAATTCACCTCCAAAATATTTACAGTCCTAGGAATATTCAGCTTCTTGGAGAAAAGCTTCTCCTTGTGATTAGGAATGTGGTTTTTTCCTTGCAAGTCGCAGGCATGTCCAGTTTAACGTACTACACATGTGGTAATGTTTTCATGCTTTAGATTCTTCATTGTTTTGAATGACTTTTTGCTTGGGGCATAAGGTTTTGTTTGTTTGTTTGTGGTTGTGCTGTAGTTATGAACATTAATTAGGCCGTCAAGCCATAAGGGAACGAATCCGTCAAATTTGTCTTGTTCGAAAAGTACAAAATATCTGAATGTCCATATGCATGTATAGATCGAAAAAATTTATTTTTGTTCTTCAAAGTTAAGCTCTTTTGAAACTTTCAATTGCAGGATTGGTGAATTAATCTTCGTTTTGCAGATCACTCATCTAAAACCATATGCACTTTCATGTTTACCAGGACGAGCTAGTATATATTAGCAAAGTCTTCTGTTGAGTTTTACTTCAAGTATGAAGTATTCGTGTTTTATATCTCCCAACTGGTGATTTTTAACAGGAAAAAAATAATAATAATCTACTAAAATAAAGGTGATCAAAGCACTTTCATTTGTAATTCATGTGTTGATTAATTATGATGGATTGCTAAACGGGCACTATCAAAAAGAATACACAAAATCCACATGATATATAATGATTTGATAAATTTGGTCTCAAGACACACCCTGATACTAATGTGTGAACTACAAAGAAAGTTATGGCATAGAGTAAATCAATCATATTTAAGTTAATAACAATAATAATAATAATGCCAGCTAACATTTCAAGGCTAAAGTCTCATTAAAAGTGGGGGAACATGCTACTACAATATATGATAGAAGATTTATTTTCTTTCTTTCTTTTTCAAAGAATCAAGACAACATTTTCATCAAAAAGAACAGTTATTTCCATTCAGATAAATTTGGGTTGGACTAGAGCCTTCAAGCTTGGCATCTCCTCAATGATTTTAAGTCTTCAAAAACCCAAAATCCCAACTCACACATCCCGTTATATATTTCTTTTTTCTTGAAAAACAACATACCATACATTAGATGTTTACAAACTTTCAAATAGTCAAGACACAAGAACTCGACAGAGAGTACATTGTACCCATCACGAGCAAATCAATAGTCTCTCACCATACAGAACATTTTTTGTTAAAAAGTAAACTTTTGTCACTTTGATATTTAAATAAGTACTTTATTTCCTTTAAAACAATAAAATGACTTGACACTCAATTGACCCATTGTTTTTGGGTGTACAAGTTGAATAATTTCAATCACTGTCACAAATCATGACCCCATTTAATATTAGTACCTAACCCCTGTTAATATCCACATTAGGCCCGGCCATCACACAAACCCAACTCATTAAAAACCAAGCACCTCATCCAAAGCCAATATCATATTATTACATTGAATTTAATGTCCCCAACTATTCAATCCGATCCATTTCATTTACTGCTCCAACACGAACTAAGGTTATTTAAGGTCGTGTCGTCAACAGTTTAAAATATTTATGTATTCTTGGTAAGTTATTATATCCATATAAATAGAACTCTGTAAAATTTAGTAGACTCAATTCGTCTTCTGTCGTTCCATATGTGCTTGTTACTAACAAATTATCTCATCGTATGAGCTTGTAGATTACTTCATTTTCAGTGGGCGACTTGAAGATCATGTCCGCACAAACAACGATTGAAATGAATTTTTATTCACGCCTGTGGCTCACAATGAACTTTAAAATTTCTAAAAATATGTAAATGATGGTTATATTGAAATCAAATATTTTACTAATTATACCACATTTTAATCATGCTCTTCATCCTTTGTATTTTTAATTTTTTAAGCTAACATCATTAACTTTTTTTGTCATATTTTTATTTTAACATATTATTATTCTGACATTTTGTATCGAATAATATCTTAATTCTAAAAATTTTATTGTCATAATTGCTTAAAATTTTTAAATAAATAAAAATATACTATGTAATTATACATAACTACATATTTTCATATAATTTAATGTACACAAAATCAAGATTTTTTAAATATATTCAATTATTAAGAATATGAGAGGATAATTAAACTAAAAATTGGAAGAAAAAAATAGCAGAAACTTTTAGAGATTTAAATATTATAAGAATCAAATATTAAAAATCTTCACATTAATAATAATATAGTGTGTTTAATAAAATTAGTAGTGTAAATATAATTAATCATACATAAATAATTGGGGATCCCGATAAATTAATAGTGATTGATGGGGCCCAAAAAAAAAATGCGCGGGACCAAATCCAACCCTGGCCAGAAATTAGGAAAACAGAAAAAATACCACCAAACCCCAAATGTTAGATTAAAAACTCAAAAATTTATCATTTTATTATTGAGATTAATTATTGTTTTACTAATGCTATATTATTCACTTACTTACCAAAAAGGGAAGAATATTTGGAGCGATGGAATCAATATCATTAGCATCCTGTTTAGTTCCGCAAATATCATATTCTTCGATCTGTAAGCTTCCCATTTCACTCATTTTACTCAAATTTCGAATTTTCACTTTTCGTTTGATTCGGAATTTTCGAGTACTCGTTTACATTTTGAATCCGTTCTTGGTTTCTTCTTTCTGGGGGCGCTTATGCTTTTTAGGGCATGGGTAAAGCGCAGATCTTTATGAAATATATAGCTAAGGTTTTTTTAATTATTGGGATTCGGGCAAAGGCTTCCGTGTGTAAGATTTTCTTTGCCCTGCTTTCAGCTTTGCAATTTCTTTTTGGATTTTCGTTTCTTTACGTTGTTGTTGCAATGGTTTGTGTGTGGACGAAATTGGAGCTTCAAGCTCAATAGATATTTACTGAATCAGATTTTACATTTTGCTAGCGGTGATCTCTGGATATTATTTTGAAATGTAGCTTAAATTGAGTTATATATATATTTTTATTTTTTCAGGTGTAGTTGAATGGCGTTTCTAGCGCCTGATTATTTGAATTAGTAGGAAGTGTTTGTACGTAAATGGCTGATTCGAGTTCTGTGGATGTTATATTGGAATTTCTGAAGAAGAATAAATTTATGAAGGCAGAGGCTGCTTTGCGAAGTGAGCTTTGTAATAGGTCTGATTTAAATGAGGCTGTTCAAAAACTTATGCTTGATGATAAGGAGATAGCTGGTAAGATGAGCCAAGAAGAAAATGGGAGAAAAGTAGTTGAAGACAATCAAAAGTTAACAAACTGTTGGAATAGTGTGGAAGGTATTAAGGAGACAACAAGTTCTAGGAGTAGCCAGGATGTTTCAAAGGAGCTAATTGTGAAAGAGATAGAACGTGGAACTGAGAGAAATGGAGCTGAGACCAAGTGGAAAAGTTGTGGTGGTATAGAGGAGCAGAGGAAGGTTAATGAGTTGAATGGGATGAGTGGTAATCACCTTATCTTTTCTAAGACTTCAGATGATACCGTGCTTGATTTGTGCTCGTGGAAATATAGTCCAACCAATAGTCCCTTTCCTTCTCAGCATGAAGGGGGAAGCATTGCAGGAAACAGCTTTCTCGATTTTCAGGTCTTTGAGAAGTCTAGGGTGAATTCATCCAAGGCTCTTGATAGTGGTTTGGCTAAAACAAAAACAGGGGAAGATCATAGTTTCTCCAGTGAAAAGAGAATATCTTGGCCTGGAAGTACTAGTAAAGCCAATGTGCAAACAAAGCATGAGAAGACTGAAAAACATGACCTTAAGGAAGTTGATCTGCAAAGAAATCCTGGCAATGCGGGCTCGATAGATGACCCTGTAGATCATGTATGGTCAAGAAATGATGAATATGTTCATCCAACATCAGAGCCGTGGAAAGATTGTTCTGTCAAAACTGTTTTTCCCCTCTTCAAAAAGGAAGATGCTTCAACCAGTTATGATAGTGCTATTCGTGTTGGTGATAAAAGGGAAGGAAATATGAATACAGATGTTAAAGACATTAGGGCAGCAATCAAGGAGCAAGTGGATGAGGTGGGAATAGCTCTATACTTTGGGAAGACTCAAGGAGGTGACTCAAAAGATTTCGGCGCATTAAATTTTCAAATTGCATCTGAGAATAGAAAGGAAGAGTTACCGAGGTTGCCACCTGTGAGGCTAAAATCAGAAGACAAGTCCCTCAATGTTCAGTGGGAGGAGAAGTTTGAAAGAGATGAGCCTGGTTCAAATATCTTGAATGCTGAAAATCCTTATCTGATAGGAGCTTTTCTGGACGTACCCATTGGACAAGAAATCAACCCTTCAGGTTTGTCCTCAAAATTACGAAGTTTATATTATTTACATTGAATAGTAAAACAATTTTCAAATTAATTATGTAACAGAGAGTTATTTTCTGATTTCATTTGACTTGTGAATCATGAATTTTCTTTGTAATGAAAATGCAGTACTGAAACGGCCTGCTGGAGGTAGTTGGCTTTCAGTGAGTCAGGGTATAACTGAGGATAATTCCGATCTGGTTTCTGGTTTTGCAACCATTGGTGACGGATTGAGTGAATCTATTGACTACCCGAATGAGTACTGGGACTCTGATGAATATGAAGATGATGATGATGTTGGTTACATGAGACAGCCTATTGAAGATGAGACCTGGTTTCTGGCACATGAAATTGACTCTCCAAGTGACAATGACAAGGGTACAGCAAATGGGAGTGTTCCTGAGCATCAAAAAAGAGAAAAAAGCAAGGATGACGAGGATGATCAGTCTTTTGCAGAAGAAGATTCTTTTTCTGGAGAAAGGTATTTCCAATCAAAGAATGTCGATCCAGTTGCACCCTCAGATGATCCTATTGGAGTATCAGTGACTGAAATGTATAGGAGAAATGAAGAAAATGACTTGATTGGCCAATATAATGGACAGTTGATGGATGTTGAGGAACTGAATCTGATGCGAACAGAGCCTGTCTGGCAGGGCTTTGTGACTCAGTCAAATGAACTTTTAATGCTTGGGCATGGAAAAGTTCTGAACGAATTTGGAAGGCCGAGTCTAGATGATACATGCATGGATGATGATCAACATGGTTCAGTTAGGTCCATTGGTGTGGGGATTAACAGTGATGCTGCTGATATGGGTAGTGAAGTTAGGGAAAGTCTGGTTGGAGGTAGTAGTGAGGGGGACTTGGAGTATTTTCATGATCACAGTGTAGGGTATGGTGGATCTAGGCACTCATTGCACGACTTAGATAAAAATTTTGGTGAACAACAAAACAAAGACAAAAATAGATCAAGTAAACATAATTCTGATACATACATAATGAATAATGACAACAGAATGTGTAAACAGGCAAAGAATCAATTGGATGGGGGATTCTCATTTCCTCCTCCTAGAGATAGGCAGTTGGCGCAGACAAGCTCTGCTAAATCTCTGTGGTCGAACAAGGGCAACAATATTGTAAGTGATGAAGCTGATGGCAATGTAGTGGGTAATGATGACATGCTTGCTCCCTGGAGGCGAAAAAGCAGTGATTCTTCCCCGGTCAGGAGTTCAAGGGATGAAGACAATGCTAACACTGGAGCATCAGCAAATTCTAGCCCGTCCTCTCTTTCAAATTATGGCTACATTGAAAGGGAGCATTTAAAGGAGGAAGAGTATGTAATGAAGGCAAGTGCAAGAGAAGAATACCCCATGGCTTCACTGGATGACGAGGAAGCTGCTGCAGTGCAAGAGCAAGTAAAGCAGATAAAGGCACAAGAGGAGGAATTTGAAACCTTTGATCTTAAGATTGTCCATAGGAAGAACAGGCATGCATTTTGTTTTTTCAATTGTTCCATATTAATTTTATCATGAATGATTCTAGCTATTAATATAATACTGTTCAAGAACACTTCCACTCAGCCTTATTAGTCTTCATTATTCAGACGGGGTCTGCACATTCAATGGTAAACTAATTTGCCTTCACTGAGGATGATAACGCAGAGATCATAATCCCTGTTTACCTTATGCATTTTAATGGATAGCCCCATTTCAGTTCAGGGTTGGAAAATTTCACAAGTGACAGTTGAAATTGGTCTTATTCTTCAGGATAGTAACAACAGAGAATGAAGCTATATATCATGAAGTCGAGGTTATGCGTTCTACACATGTTTCTTCTGATAGCTAGCTTCAAAATACTCTTGGTTTAGGGACAGGATATCCTGAATACATTTTCTTACTTGATTCGGTGTAGATTCTGATCTCAAAGGCTTTAGAGCTTCTAATCCTCACCATAGAAGTGATATTGGCCTGAGAAAACATATAATAAAGTAGCTCAAGTGGACTCTTTACACTTCCAAATATTATACTTTCTTTGATCAAGGCTTTTGTTGAGGAGTAGATCTGTTGAAGTGGTAGCAAACACATGTTGGACTCTGTACTACCTTTGCCACAAAATTATGTTTTACACTTGGTATCTGACCTCTTTACATTTCCGCCACTTGGCATCAAGATTTTGTTTTTTTTTTGTTGTGTTTGGTCACTAACTAGGCTTCTATTTGTTACACAGAACTGGATTTGAAGAGGACAAAAATTTTCATGTTGTTTTGAATTCAGTCATTGCTGGCCGCTATCATGTGACTGAGTATCTTGGATCTGCTGCGTTTAGCAAAGCCATTCAGGCTCATGACCTTCATACAGGAATGGATGTTTGCGTAAAGATAATAAAGAATAACAAGGACTTCTTTGATCAAAGCCTTGATGAAATAAAGCTTCTTAAGTATGTCAACAAGCATGATCCTGCTGACAAATATCATATTCTCCGGTTGTATGATTACTTCTATTATCGTGTAAGTGACTTTGTCCTCCCATTCTTGTCCATTTTAGTTTCAGGAAGCTAACAGTCTCTTTGTAGAATTTAGCTAAGTTGATTTCTTCTTGTAATCTTGAAGACATTGTGTTTGATCCGTCTTTTCCTTCTATGCCCAATAAAAAATGTGCGTGAATGGTTGTTTGGGGATGGAAACCTTCACTCGAAACTTATTGCCATTCTCTGTTAAATTATAATTTGAATTTCATTTGATTTTTCCTCACTTTTTACACCTTTACATCAACAGAGTGCTTTCTCCTATGCTAATTGCAAATAAAGGTACCTAGAGTTTTGTCTATTAATTCTGTAATGAGTTCTCCTTTTGCGCACTCTGTACTATTTACAAATTCAAACATCAATCAAAATAAGAGTGAAATGCTGATCCTGAAAATTTCTGATGCTCATTATGAAATTAAAATAGAGATTTTGTTAGAAAACCAATTCTATTTTAAAATAGAGTTGGTTTGCAAACAGGAGCAGATCTTGGTTGTTCTTAGCATATATATAATATATAATATGAAAGCTATCTATCTATCTATCTGTCTGTCTGTCTGTCTATCTGTCTATTCATACTCTTCTCTTAGCTGTGCCTAACATCATATGTGATCTGTATGTATGGATTTAAACTGCCTATACATTATAGATGCAATTAAAAGTTTGCTGTCTTAGAGTTATGAAATTGACCTTCTCTATATTTGCAGGAGCACCTCCTGATTGTATGTGAATTACTTAAAGCAAATTTATATGAATTCCATAAATTTAATAGAGAGTCTGGAGGGGAGGTCTACTTTACGATGCCAAGATTACAGGTCTGAAGCATGGTTTGTCTATTTAAGCTTTGATTTCACAGGAATGCGGACAACCAATTTCAATGATTCTAATTATGTTCATTTGTTTTGCAGTCAATTACTATTCAATGTTTGGAAGCACTGCAATTTTTACATAGTCTTGGCCTTATACATTGCGATTTGAAGCCTGAGAATATTTTGGTGAAAAGTTACAGTAGATGTGAGGTGAAGGTAATTGATCTGGGAAGTAGTTGCTTTGAGACAGATCATCTATGCTCATATGTTCAATCCAGGTCCTATCGTGCACCAGAGGTTATCTTGGGACTTCCATATGATAAAAAAATTGATATCTGGTCTCTTGGTTGTATTTTGGCAGAACTTTGCACTGGCAATGTAAGTTCCTCTCAGTTGCAGGATTCTAACTTCAGCACTGGGCATCTATATTCTTTTCCACTTTATTTTCTTGCAGTAGTTGTCGGTCACTTGTGGATATGTTAGATTATTTATTTATATTTTTTGTAACAGCTGCCATTGTCTTGCCGTATAATCATGCTGCTTAAAGATTAGTCACATCACCATCTTATTACATTTCACACTATTTAGCTGCCTGCCATTACCATCATTTCACATGTAGACATCAATGAAAGAAGACCAAAGGATGCATGCCTAAGACATCAATGAAATGTCACCGTGCTTAAGTCTTATGCACTCAATTTATTTGTGTTTTTGAAACTACAATAAAAAGATCAAAGTATTCCCCTTTTTCCCCTTCGCTTCACGGATACTTTGTGTGAAAATGTAACTATTGTTAGTTTCATGCTATTGCAGATGTATAAACCCCACAACTTGATAGTAGGACTTAAGGATTGCTGTAACTAAAATATGAATATATGATAGTTCACTGTTTCTCCTTTCACGTGCTTAAAGGTTTTATCATTTAATGAGTAGATCAGATGTGTTTTTCCCACAATAAATGACTGCTTAGAAAATAAATCAAGTAATGTGCAAGGAGATCACCTGGCTGCTTGGACGGGTGTGTTTATTGACAGGTACGTAGTTGAATTTTGAGATGTGGCCTTGTCAGTTAGCAGTTGTGCTTCCCAACTGAAGTGTGGACAAACGTGAATCTTTACACGCTAAAACAGAGCTAATGTGTAAATTGTTAACAATGTATTCACGGGTGTGGAAAGAAATGCCTTTGGATCTTGCATCCTGTGGGATTGTATAATGTTCAGTAATGACATGAGTGCGATACTCGGAACATGAAGGATGGACTGAAGATATATATTCAGTCTCTTTGTAATTTGTTGATTTTGATGGCAAATGCCAATACCGGTTTCGTTACTCATTACCTATTAATTATCAAATGTCTTCCTTCTTTCTTTATTTATTTATCCTCATATGCTAGTTATATGATACTACTTGTAACTCTGGAATAATTGGCAGTAATGTTGTTGCATAGGTCCTGTTCCAAAATGATTCTCCTGCCACTTTACTTGCTCGAGTGATGGGAATCATAGGCCCTATTGACCAAGAAATGCTTGCAAAAGGAAGAGACACCTATAAATATTTCACCAAAAATCACATGCTTTATGAACGGAACCAGGTAAAATTCCTTCTTAGCGTTCATTTTAAATTCTCCCGAATGTCGAACAGAATATGCCTGACTAAATGCTATAAAATTAACTTGTGGCTATATACGAGAACATAATTAAGATTATGGTTTTGCATTGCTTTCAATCGATGGGTTTGGTAGAGATGGGATCATTATGAGTATTTATCCCCACCTTTCTAATAGATTTTGTACTTCTATTTAACTTTTACATCTTAGTTTCGTATTTCTGATGCTTGAGATTATTACTAAGTTATTGTTATTAATATTTTGTTTTACAGAAATTTTTGTTAGTATTATTGTTTTTGGGGGTGTGGTGAGTGAGGCCGTGAGGGAATGAGGTGGAGTTGGGAGCTATCCAGTGGACATATTCCCACCGTTTTTGGCTTGTCTTTAGTCAGTATTAACACAGGTAACCAGGGGGGGGCGGC
>CAVNYN010211744.1:0-11175 GCA_963692815.1 Nyctanthes arbor-tristis | reverse complement strand
CCGGTAACCACCCCCCCCCCCCCCCAAAAAAAAAAACAAAAAACAAAAAAACAAAAAAAGGAAGAAGATCAAGTTAGGAATAAAAGGGTCAAGTATGCTACCTTCTTTTCTATATATCGTGAACAAACCCAATTCCGATGATGTATTACCAAGGTTCCTACTAGTGTAAAATATTGAAAATATGGGACACTTGGTAATACATCATTGGAAATGGGAATTTTTACATTGTCCCTATGGGCATTTGATCGTTGTGATAGTGTAGTATACTGCTCGGAAGATATTTCTAGCAGCTTATATGACTTATATAATGGCTCTAATTAATATTGCAATTGTGTTATAGATAATTGTCCTTTCTTGCCGACGCAATTGGGTGCCATTATTTGATTTCCTACTCTTTTTCACGGAATTATATATGATGCTACTCTTCTACCTTTTATCCAGACCCATAGCATTACTAGCGTTTGGGGAACCCTCAAATGAACAAAATTTTAGGGTTATCAATGAGAGGTTGCCATGTAGGCTCAAATAACACAAAATTTGGAATTCCAGCACATGAGAAAAAATGATTGTTCTAAGGTGCAACGGCTGTTTTGAAAATGGTGGAAGAATGGGTTTTCTTCCTGACAGATATATCAAATTAATAGTTTGTACATATCTGATATCCCACGGTTCCACCATCAAATTGTCTCTCACGCACTGCATTGAGATGAATGGAATTCATATGAATGTTCTATTGCTACTATCTTCACGGTGATAACGTCTGGCATCAGTTTTAGGAGTGATTTGTTCATATAGACCTCAATTCATTCTCAACTGTGATGATGTAAATGGACTAGCGTGTTCTTATGAGGTATGAGAGCCAACGTCATAGTAGTGTCCATTTAGTGAACCTCGTACAGTAGGTCATAACATAGATACCAGGATGGATGCAACCTGGACATCATGTATTTGAGTAAGGGTTTCTGTGACCATTCTGGTTCTCATTGGTGCAACTGCTCTATGCTTGATTGCTCAATATCTTCTTCAACATGAACAAAGAATAAAAATGAAAAAGAGAAAAAATGAATCATGGAAGCATTCTGCTGTAGGTAGCATTGCCTTCACTCAGAAATCACAAGCTGCAGGCGCTTCTATGGGACCTGAGCTAACTTACAAGTTTCATGCATGAAAATTTGAAAGGAAGACAGGATATTAACTGGGAAATAAGGAGCTTGAATAACCCCGTCAAACCAGATTCTGTGTCATGAGCGACATCATGAGAACACTTGACATGGATCAATTTATCCCATTTTGCAAGACGCCATTCTCATATGCACAAACTTTTCATGATGTTATTCAAATTTTTTATGCTCCATGGAATTATGAACCATTAGTAATGCTCATGCCAATTTACACATTCATCTTGTCTATCTTCCTCAGGACACCAACAGGCTGGAATACTTGATACCTAAAAAGTCATCCTTAAGGCATCGACTGCCAATGGGTGACCAAGGCTTCATTGACTTCGTTGCTTATCTGCTTGAGATGAACCCAAAGAAGCGGCCTTCTGCCTCAGAAGCTCTAAAACACCCATGGTTACAACATCCCTATGAGCCGATATCATCCTAAAGAGTTTGGAGGGACCTGCATGGTGGATCATTTCTGCTGATGGGTTAGCTTGCAATAGGTACTCTGATGGGAACTCCCTTAAACCACCAGCGACACCGATTGAAACTGTAATCTAATTTGATCGATCATTGAAGGGTAAATGCACAGATCCAATCAAGAAACAGGATGGGCTTTCATGGTGACATACTGACATCCCTCTTCCTTTCCAGGTCTCCAAACCATAATCTAATCTGTTACTGACTGAAATGTACCTTTGTTGCAGTATGTATCACTAGGATTTTTTGCTTTCTTGTTTGGTGGAAAGGAAGTCTTGAGTTTTGTTGTATATGATGTGAGATAATTCTTTTAGGTTCGTTAGTCAATAGCATGTGAAATAGTTGCTTTCGATTTTGAGTTGCTTGGGATTTTTCTGCTTTGCATTGTGGCAGATAAATGAAAAATATTTCTCCAACTTTAATTAAATATATCACCAAGTTTTATCTTTAGTTCCTGTGCAAGTGTACGTGCCCCGCTATTCTTTATCTTATAATAAATTGCCTTCATCAATGATATCGTATGTGTGCATTTATTTGGTTTTATCATTGGATACGCGTTTCTGTTTTAGGTAAATAGCGTCAGAACATCTGTCCAATCATGCCGCCGAAAAAAAAGTGGCTAAGCGCAGATTTATCTCAAATAAAGATGGATGGGGATTGCATTCCACCGTGTTGGTACTCGTAGGGATGGCGATGGGGCGAGCTTTTTTCAGGTTGGTCTCGACCTGTCCCACCATGTGTAGATTTTTCTTGCCCCACCAGCTCCTGTCACCTGCTAATACATCAGGGCGGATCGGATCGGGGTGATGTTTGGCCATGTTTGTATTTTTTTAATATTTTTTCAGGATTTTTTAAAAATTCTTTTTGCCATCTTTTTGCTTATTCTTAAATTATTATTTTTTATTTAAACGGGGTCGGTCATGGCCAACTAATCCGCTCTACAATGCAATTGACCAAACCCGATCCGCTCTGTGAACCTGCGGGTTCAATTTTTTGACCACGTTTGAATCGGCCACTGGATTTCGGTCGGATCGGATCAAATTAATTATCATCCCTGGAACTCAGAAACAAAATATTTGCACTTGCTATTTCGAAGGGCATTTACTGTTATTTTAGCCTGTATCTCTAAACATGGACAAACAATGAGGGAACGAGAGTGTAATATAGTTTTGTACACGTTTTAAAGAATATATAATAATTAACCTTATTATTCAACGCAAATAGGTGTATTGGGTGGTTACAAGTGTTGTCAAATCATGACCGATTAATTAATTTTGGTCAATGTAATTAATTATGGATTTATAATCATGATTCACAATTCATTATCCCGAAGAAGGAGTAATTACTCTTACAATTACCTATCCACAGTCAATATCCACCATGTGGATATATCTGATCAAAAATTGACATAATTAATGATATAGTGTTATATATATATCAGTGTCTTAAAGAGTTCTGTTTTAGTGTTTTTCATTTCACTTATTTCAAAAAGTATGAAATGTGAGAAAGCGTCAAACTCACACTTTCATGTGTCTTCCTCCTAATGGTATTTACCATCCACTCATGTATAAATGCGTATCAAATCAATAATTGATGATTTTCATAAATTTTAGCAATGCTTAGTTTTTCATTATATATTCTCCTTTTAAAAAACCCACCTAACTAGGCAAGTGATTCCTTCTTAAAACAAGAACACATTTCCCAATCTTTATACGTTTTCTTTATTGCTTCATGTCAGCTGGTTAATAAGAGAGCATGATTGATAATCATCATAATATAAAATAGAATCATGGCATTAAACTATCAAATCTTAATCAAAGATATATACTAATGATGAACTATCAAAAAAAGCTGAATAAAAAGACAAATTCTACAAAATAACTACCAAAAAAAGTTGCAATGGGGACCGCAAATTAATCGTGACAATAGATTTGGACACATTCCACTAATTCGTTCTCTTATTTGAGAAAAGAATTTCTTTGCTAGAAGGGTAATTAACACACAAGAAAAGGCAAACACGGCAATCTATAAATGCGTATCAAATGCTCTTGGAGATCTTAAAGAACAAAATTTGATTATTTTCCATAAATTGCTCACAGTTTTTCATCATTCTTTTTTGAAAAAAAGCTAGGTGAGTGCATTTTTAAAAGCATCTAGCTAAACCCATTAATTAGCCCCTTTACTTCCTTTACTGCTATGTGTCAGCCAGTTAGTAAGAGAGGAGGATTGTCGTAAAATAGAATCACAACTATCATATTAAAATTGCAGTCAAAGAATATGCTAAAAAGAAAAGTTCTACCAAAATAAATAGATATGTTGACATAGGATTTTGTTGGAGTCCTAGTCAATAAAGTGTAGACCCGAGTGTCATGTCTACTGGGATGAATATGAAATTAAGTTCTCAACTTCAGGTCTCATTTGAGACTTGAGCCCAGGTCATATATGTTTTGGATTTTTAGGGAGAGAAATTGTTCTAAAAAATGGATTCCCCCTAATGAGCCTTCCTCCTCTCTATTTATAAGCCTTTTGGAGAGGGGATGAGTTGGCTAATTACAAAATCGGAGGGGTCTTGCCATTAAATATATTACAAGTATAAATGGAATATTCTAAACTTGAAATTACAAGTACAATCATCTAAGTACAATATAATTAAGTACAACCACTCTAATTAACTTTTCTGAATAACTAACTTTAACCGGTTCTCATCTCAGCCTTTATGGAAGAGGAGCTTGTAATTGAAGTCTAGAACTGTCAGTCAGAATTTGACTAGTATGGGACTATTTGACAGAATTTGACTAAGTGTTGTAGCTCCAGTCCTAGCACCTTTTTTTTTATTGGTTTTTGGGAGGGGGAGCTGACAAATGTGACCTGAGATTTCTTGACGTGGAATTTCGGTTAAGTATTCTAGCTCTTGTCGCAGCACCCGCGAGAGGAGAACCGGTGAATGAGGCCATAAATTTTCCATATCTAAGGTTATTAAACTAATTCTATAGGTGTAATTGAGATATGGGTTTCAGAGATACTAAGGATATGCTTTGTAATTCTAAATTTGAGTTCTTAGTCGAAGTGATAGAAGATATGACAGCTATCCTAGATGGGCCCACAACAATTGCCTGCAAGTACTTGTGTTTGGCCTGACAATAATTTTCTTATTGAGGATCATACTTGTATTGATGTTGAATGCCACACGTCACTTACCAATTAGTTTATCCTAGCCGAATCTTATTTTAAACTCTCATTTTTCACACACACTCCATAGTACTCAAAATCTCTAAAACCACCAACCTCATAGAATAGCTAAAATAGGACGTGGATTTCATCTTTAAAAAAAAAAAAGTTGACTTTAACTTCGTTGAACTGATTACCGAGACCTCACATGCATGCGGGGCGACTACTCAAAAAGAAGCTATCAATGTCACTTGTAAGTTGTTACATTTATCGTCATTTTGTGCCTTAAAATAATTTTAAAGCAATACTCGACCCTTAACACATCAGAATAGGGCTGGTACTGGGATCTTACATTTTTAAGTGCTGGTTTTGGACATAGAATCACTACTCACCACAATTCAAAATTCTCAAGGAAACTCAATTTGTCCAGTGGTCTTGGAATATGATTTGGGTTCAATTAATTTCATTTTAGTTGCATCCAAAAATAAGACCCAACTTCAAACTTCTTACCATTGACTTGAGAGCACCTGGGACCTTTCTATAAATTTGAAAATAATTTCTCCTTCAAGTGCTTGATCTAGGACCGAAATTGAAATCATATATTCAAAATTCATTTTTAATTTTGCACTTTCAGATCTTTTCCTTACTGCCAACTTGAGGGTACTTGGGACTGGTTCTTATTTTTTCAACTTTGAAAATTTGCTTCAAGTCTCTTGAAATTATGGCTTCCTGTTGTCTCTCTATATTGTTGAACTAAAACCGGACTGAGTGTAACATTCTGCAAAAATTTAACAAGAAATGAAGCAATGTGATAGTTATTTTGATAATAAAGAGACACATTTCTTGAATTACCTCAATTATAGGAGTACAAGATTAATACTCAATTGAATGACCAAAATTAGAATATAACAATGTGATTATATTGAGTTGCATTAATTGTATGGTCACACCAGAATTAGAATGTAGCAATGTAATTGTATTGAATTGTATTAATTGAAAGGTTACAAGGTTTGTCATGTGAATGAATGCCAAGAATTTGGATACGGTTATTGACAATGTGAATGTTATTGTAACGATGATTGAGTAATCGCTTGAAATGCACCAAATGTAAAGATATACGATTATTAACTAGTCACTTGAATTGGCATCAATAATTGTTACTCGAATAAGGCCTAAAGACAAAAATGCGGCTATTGAATTGTATAACTCAAAGTGTAGCCACTTAATTGAAAAACCACATTAAGTTGAAGGACTCGAGTAATATAGATCAAAGTACAACAACTAAACCATAGGACAACCACAACAACTAAACCATAAGACAACTCAAAATATAAGGACTTCTCGAGCAATTTTCCACCATACCTTCCAAGTGTACGGCGCTAGATCGTGCTACGTGTTGCGTTCTGGAGGAACTCAAAGTTTAATAAAAAAACAATTATCTCGTGGCATCTATAAAAAGGCTCGAGGAGAAGGAATTCACCCAAGCCCCTAAACCTCCCACCTATCTCCTCTCTCTTCCCCTCCATTTACTTCCCTCTCCACACCTATTCCTAGGTTAATTGTCTTGCTCTTCCTATATATAGAGAGAGGAAATTCGTCCAAAAAGGGGTAAAGGGAAAAGAACATCCTCTAAAACCTATCAAACACTTAGTTTTGTACTTAGAAAAGACCCCTCTTCATATATGTAAGGAATACAACTTGAAATACTACCTTGATTAAGGAAAATGAAGAATTTGAAAGGCATTTGTCAACAGCTCAAAGAATCTTTGGAAAAATCAAATTAAAAATGTGAGTAATTAATACTTTGATTCCCTTTTAGCATTCTTGAAGTTTTGATAAGAAAAGCATGGCTTTGATTAAAGTGTTCATGAGATGAATATGGATTTTGATACATTGAAAAAGAAGATTGATTTATTGCATTTGAATCACTAGTTGTTCTACCCGTCTTGTCTTTGCTATGTTTTGTTACCGTACTAGGAGCCATCTAATGATATTGAGATAGGCGACGATTAATATGGTATTTGATTTGTAATTGTATTGCTATTGGAAATTCCGGTAGAGGTCAAATGAGATTTAATTGTAGATCCACTTAAATGTACATGGTCATGATTGAATTGATATGAATCTTGCTCGTACCATGAGTAGTAGTTTAACTAGTGATAGGGCCCTCTTGTGCATTGAAAGCTTTGTGTATTCAATAATTTTGTTGAAAATAAATATCTCAAAGAAAAGATGAATCAAAGGGTTTTGTTATCACTGAGTATTTTGTGTACACTTTTCTTTTCTACAATTTTTATATATGATTGAAGATATAATAATATGTGAAAAGTAAGGCAAGCCAGGAGTTAGGGCATGCTCACGAACGGGAGTAGAGTTTTGCATATAGTGACAACATGTCTTTGAAGCTACTACCAATGCAATTATGAAACTAATAGTTTTGTATTAATAAGTATATCCACCGCTCTATAAATAGTATTCTAGCAATTGGAAACTTGTCTTCTAGTATGATAGCTTCCCAATGATTTGTCTTGACTAGATCAACTTTGCTTGCTTTGGTAATCAATGAAATATTTCTATTAATACAACTTGTTATGTTCTTTGTATTTTATTGGAAAACCAAGTTTTAATGATTCTTTAAAATATAACAGCTTGTTAGTTTCAGTAATTAGCATTAGAACTTGTTTATTTTGTATGCCTCGTCCTTGCTATTTTTATGAAATCTTTCACTAGAAAATTGTTTATTGAGACAAATAATTTAAGAAAATTGAAAAATTAGCTGGGGTGTGACAAGAATGACATCAGAGCAACGTTCTAGGGGCACTACATGCATAATCTACTCCGCGCGAGTCATTCTCAGGTTGGCTTGCAAGTAAGTGACTATATAATTTATGCACTCTTATCTAGCCTTTTAGAAAGGTTTATAATTAATAATACATTGTAATAACTATGGGAAATAGAGTTGAAAATTTATTAGTGTCTTAATATGGATTTGCTCACTCTTGGAACATTAATCTTAAAAAGCAAGCAAACAAATAAGTCCTACTAAGTGATAGAAGAGAATACCCAAGATATAGAAGCAAGTCATCAAGGAAACTAACCATTAAAAATTCCATCAAATGTAAGGAATACAAGGAAAAATGGGTAAAAAGATCATAGTTTTCAAGTTCGTTCCAAACATTAAGGCAACCCTAAAAGATGCCTTATGGCTTTTGTTTATATTAGAAGATGTTGTGGGATCGAAATAATTACAAAAAAAGCAAGAAAAATGAGCAAAAAAGGGCCAAGAAATGATGGATGCACGATGCCTTGTATGTGCGGGCGCCCTGTTTCAATAAAGCAGCCGCACCGCTCATTCTATTTTCTGGCCGACATACTACGAGGCCGCACGGATGAACCATGCGGCCACACGACACCAAAAATAATATATATATATATATATATGTATACGTATATTTGTCACATAGTGCGGACGTACTGTGGGAACGGTGCGGCCACACCGAGCAACCTGTTTTGAGCAGAGAGCTTGGTGCGGGCGACTGAGCCCAAGAACGGGCGCACCCTGGCTGAGACGGTGCACCGTCCATATTTTTTTGAAAAAAATTTGATGTCAGGTCCCTGACCTTTTTGATTTCGTCTAGATCATTTCAAAGCCATAGATTTTTTCCAAAAAAATTGCAATCGGGTCTCCAAACTTTCTAATTTCTTATGTATTGACTCTAAAGACTTATTTTATACTCCTTTAAGCCACAAACTTTAAATTTCTCACATAATTGATTTTTATTTCGATTAAAAGATTTCTATTGGCCATTTTGCATCAAATCTAACCCGATTTTCGATATTCTTCTTTCTTAAACTTGATTTTTGAATTCTGCATTAATCTTGTTATTGACTCTTAAAATTTTTGGCCTTTGACCATGCCATCGAACCCGCCAACATATGCATCAAACTTTGTCGCTCTTAAATTTCATCAATAACTATAATTGTTTAAAACTATAACGCCGGACAAGCCAACACAATTACTCTCACCAGTGAAGGAAAACCTAGCTTCCTCCTTGGACAAGGCCAAATCAATTGCCCCCAAGTATTTGTAGTCGAAAAATTCCATGAGGTGCTTCACAACTCATTGTTCAATCAAGCACTTGTTTTGGCCTTTTATGAAGTTACCTCTGGAACATCAGACCCCTGTTGAGTTTAGCTACTATTCTTAGTAATTTTTTGGAGCTTTACCATTGAATTATTGAATGGAGATCTGGGCCTATTTAGGCGAAAGTTATCACACATACTTCATGTTGAATATTCGGTCTCGAAGCAGAAAGTGTGAGACATATGCTCCAAATCGAAATAGATTATATTTAGCTCCTTATATCTCCTTAAGTTAGCCCTTGGCCGAATTGTTGATGTATTCAGAATTGAGGATTTTTGGGATCTTATAGGCTGCTAAGACTAGAATACATCCAACTCTTTTGTTAAGACTTGTCTCTTTTTACGTTATTTCTATTCCAATATGGCACTTGGCCAAGTTAGTACTGAGTGCCTTTAATCGGCTATTTCTGAGGATGTATCTCCAGGACTGGACTGGATCCGGTTCTTTTTATATCTTCCTTATCTTTGGTCATTCCTTGAGCTAGCTTATGGCTAGACTGGATATGGAGACCACATGCTCTGGAAATTCTAGGGATACGACTCCTAGGGCCGGATCGTATCGAGCTCTTTTTAGATTTTCCTTGGCTTTAGTCTCTCGCTGAGTTGGCGTATAATCAAACTGGATTTGGAGACCACAAGCTCTTGAAATTTTGGGATATGATTATTCCCAAGACTAGTTTTTCTCCAGCTCATTTGTGTCATTGGGCATCTATCAGATACCTTAATATGGAACTAACGCTCTACCTGGAGCTAGTAGGTGTGGTGTTGTCGTGTTCTCTCGAGCTAGGGCCTTGCCATAGTTAAGGCCCTTATTAAAAGAACACTCATAGTGTTGAATAGAGTAGAATGCCAGTGGCATCGACAGTAGGCATTTCATTTCTTTAAAGTAGAACTAAATCTCATGTAAAACATTTCTAGGTGTAGAGTTATGGATCTTGTGCCTGTCATTTTCTATAGGGGCCATCTTTTCGTCTTCAATTGATTCAGACCTGATTTCATTCTTCATGCCTTAGCTTTACTTCATACTTTTTGACGTGATCTCTATTGATAAAGTTTTGAATCTCTTACTTGGTACTTGCAGCACTTGGACTGAACTACTTGAGGCAAATCTCTACTCAAGGACATCTGAGAATATATTCAACCTTTTAAGCTCAAGTTTCATATCTGCAGTGTTGCTCAGAACTTTAAGCTTTACTTGCAATTCTTGATATAAAAGAAGGGCTTAAAACACTCAAGTCCTCTAATACCTTGGCTGCTTTGAGAATGATTTTTATTGAAGTCTTGTCTTTTTGTTTTTCTTGATCTGTAGTCAACTTCTCATGAGTTTGGTTCTCAGCCCAAATCTTAGCTAAGATATTATTCTACTTTCGTCAAGGGATTGTAAAAGGTTCTATACCCGAGATGACTCAAGATCTAGAGTATCTTCTCCGATAACAATTTTGTCAAGATGTGCTTAGCCAATAGTGAGGGACTTGATGGAGAATAACATTTAGCTCCTTTATTTGCTTTCCAAATAGACCGATCTCACTTCTTTGATTGAGCAAGCTCATTCAGCTCTCGTACATATACTGGCAATCCTGAATATACTAGTAATGTACTGAAGAGTAGGGTGATTGGGACCTACTCTTCCAAAGACTTTTTCTTCTCTTGTAGAAATTAACTTCTGTTGTACAAGAACCAGATCGGTGCTCAAGCCTAGAAGAGGTTATTATTGCTTGTTTGGCACAAGTGAATTGTAACAGTCTTTTATGCCATAATTCTTCTTCCTTTAAGTCTCTTATCTTGAGATATCAGACGTGCTGGAACCCATGGGTTTTGGTATGCATAGGTGCCGTAAACTAGAAGCATTAGTGTCCCAATTGTGCTAGTAGTCAATCTTTATGAAAGAAGCCGCGATTGCTTCTTGCAACATAGCTTGGATGTCTTTTTATATTGGGACTCCTCTAAAGTCCCTCATACAGCGGTGTTAATATATACAAGTGTTGAAGCCGAGATGTGCTCATATCCAATCAAGCTGGAACTTTGTACTTATTTGAGACGTTGTAAATGTCTATTGTGGTAAAAAGGAGTCGTTTTCTTATATAAAGCCTTTTTTTCTCAAGGTATGACAATTCAATTGCACACTCCCTCTCTCTTGGAAGACCACAACTTGGTTGACATCACAAGTAGTAAGGAATGAGCTCTGCTCAAATCTCTCCATTACGTGAACTAAGAGATCTTA
>CAVNYN010211735.1:1785-27909 GCA_963692815.1 Nyctanthes arbor-tristis | reverse complement strand
AGGAGTAGAATGTCAGTCAAGCAGGCTATTACCATTACCAAGATGAGATACGGTCTTAACATGGTTAACATGATGTGCGGCATTAATTACTTGAAGGCCGACTTGGAGCATAGCAAACATTTACTACAAGATAACTCAAATCTCATCATATGTCCTCCATTATGCAACCTCAGTTACAAGTTACAACTGGTAACCCTAGTCATTAACATTTGCTTTCACTGTTTCACAAAATGCTAGATTAGGTACCAACAAGCATTCATCCATCGATGGTATCCCATTGCCAACCAGACACTGAGACACATACATAGAGTTGATTTGGATAATCAAGATCAAGAGTCGGATTGGCAAAATCAATATTGGATGGATATCTCCTAGTCTTTTTGAACAAAAATGAAACTAGTGTTACTGGTGGCTACGCCGCTGATGACTAGGCATTGAAGTGTTGTTGAACGTCTCTCTTGTCCGGCAAAGAAAAGATCACAGCACTTGGCAATTCACATAATGCTAAACACTTTCCAACTAAGTAGCACTAATCTGAAGTACAGCTGATGCGGCAAATCACGAAGGTACTACATTAATGATGACCTTTTTGTTTTTTTTTTTTTGGGGGGGGGGGGGAGGATGGGCTGGAACCAAAAATACAAACCCCACCAAAGATAATCTTAAGAAGCTTCAGAAAGAACCCATCATTTCGCCCGGCAAACAAAATTCTTTGCCTTACCTTCATCCATGACAAAGAAAACTACATATGAGTTGAAGGCTGTTCCTTTTCCTTCAAAAACCTGATACTTCAGTAACTTTTTACCAAAAATTTCTCAGTTTCTGGGTGGATTTGGATACGCTGCGATCAAGAGGCCTACCATTGACAAAGAATTTCTGGGCCGTCCCGTTGTAGTCTAAAGGGAGACGTAGAGCTGGAGAGGTTTGATCCCCTTAATTATTCCCTTAATTAATCACATTGCAATGTTGAAAATGAAGGATAGGAGTCGGAGATCCGACCCGCTTCAAAATGTGAGTTCCGGCCCAAAAATTGATAAAGTGAAGTACGGTTGAAATCATACTACAAACGTGGAATCAAGATTTTAATAAAGTTTAAAATGTGATCATGTAATGTAGATATTCTAATCAAGCATAACATAGTGATAGACTTGTAAAATAGGGTATCTCACTTATATTCATTAACACTTTGTGGTAAATAGTACATCTTTTCTTTTCTCTAATAAATGCGAACACTTGATATCATTTCATCAAGAATTTACTTGTCGTCAACTCTTATAACTTGTCACTTTCCTACCCATGACTATGAGCTCATATTGTACGAGTGAATCATTGGGAGAGGATCAACATCTCCCGTGAAGTTTCTTGATATCTCTAGTAAGCTTTTAAGAGAATAATTCAGTTACTACTTCTAAAGATCACAGTGTAATGATTACATGTCTTTAGGTGGCTTAAATATGAACTCTATACTACATATCCATTCAATGACTTATGAGATTATTGTTTCACATTGTGTTTGAATTTCTTGTAACCAAATCTTGTAATCTCTCTAATTAGATTATAAGTAACTATATATTTATCTTATTTTATGGAGCTAATGCTCTAGTTTTTTTTGTTAATAGCCTTTTTATGCTTTTTAGTAGTGTATTACATGTGGTCACGTCGGTTGAAAACACCGCATCCTAAAATAGTAATGCTTCATTCATCCTAAATAATATTATTCAGCACCACTAATACTAATATCTTCTTTGTGTGGCATTAAGTGATAATACGTTGTATTATGAATCAATCTCTATATATTTAATTAGTTTTATCTTTTAATCGATTGGGGAAAAAAGGTTTTATCTTTCAATAACAAAATATTGCCACAAAGCCGGTAATTATCATTTCTAGTGATGAATGAACAACATTTTCACCCTAAACACATGGTCGAAAACTACAATTAAACCAGGATTTTTAACATCGTTTTATATTAGTACAATGTGTGCATGATATCGTTCACATTTCACGTAATTAGCTAGTAATTATTTGTGTACTTAACTTGAAGATCTTGACAATGCTAATCAATTGACAAGCTTAACATATTAAGATTGCAAAAACGACATTCCACAGACACAAAGAGTATAACTAATAACTTGTAACTAATCGAGATACAAGAAGGTCGACCTAGGTTAATGCAAAAATCTTTCAATAGCTTATCTCAAATAACGTTGTCTATGCTGCAAACAGAACGTCGGATTATGACTCGAGGTGGGCCAAAGAAAACAGAGAAATTCCGCACGTGAAGTATAGAAAGTACTGAAAGTGATGGACTCTGGGCTCTCTCTCTTTCAAGAGTCCCATGAAAAGTTCTAAAATTGACAGTTGATAGTGTTCAGTACAGTTCTACCTCGTATCGTTCCATTTCCGTCAATTTTGATTCTCAATTTTTGTCTAATTAGTCCCTTCTGTAAAATTGAAATTCAAAGAAAATCTGGCCCCACAGATTGCAACAACCAATTTGGAAGATAATCCATAATTATATAAGTAATTAAGAGGTTCAGGGGACTGTTGGGAGGTTTTAGCCGTTTCTAGGGTTTCTTCCTCTTGGGCTTGACTATGATTTCGATTTTCATATCTGTTATATCTGTTTCTTAATCTCCATATACTAGGGTTTGCATTTGGCGGCTGTCCCTAAAATTTCACTTTTTGGCCTCTATATATTTACTCATTTTAGGCCTTTTTTGTAGTCTGATGATGAATAGTTCAGACTTCAGTCCAATTTCTTTCCCAATTTTTTAATTGCTTTAAGAAGTGAATTTCCTGTACAAGTATGCCTGCAAGTTGCTTTCCTTTGCATTGAATTCAGGTCTGCTAATTCCCCATTTCTTAATTTTGCCCGAACTTTGTCTACCCGGAAAATCTTCATTCGTTATATATAAATCTGTACGAGAAGTTGTGTGCATGTTCTTCCATTCTTGATTTTTCAATCCACTTCCTTCTTATTCTTTTGTGTGTGTGTGTGTGTGTTTTTTTTTCTTTTTTCCGGGTTGGGCTTTGTTATTTGTTCCGGATTCTTTGTGATCATCATTTCTGTACAGGAAGTTATATGTATAGATTGTTCCATTCTTGTTTTTTTAATTCACTTCTTGTTGTGCCTTTTTGTGTGTTATCTTGGAATTTTACCCCTTCTTTGGGTAGGGTGTTGTTGATGATTATTCTGGATTCTTTATGAACATTGTTTATATGTGTAAAGTCATATACACAGGTGTTCCAATTCTTGATTATTCTGAATTCTTTATGATCATTTAATTCTGTATTTTATTTTCTTTTCATTAATTTGATTACGGTTTCAGGTTTTTCTTTTAACTGCATAGAGAACTGTAAAATTAGAACTTTGGTGTATTTGTAAGAAAAGAAAGGATGAGTAATCCTGATCCTCCTCCACAACCACCACTGCCAACCTTCATTCGACCACCATGTGCCGGCTGGGATGTTGCTGGGGTTTGGCCTCCTCCTCCACCTCCTCCCTTCATGAAACCAAGGAACTTAGAAAACAACTCAGCAACATCGGGACACCTTCCACCAATAAAGTCCCAGGAAGAGTTAAACAAATCATCAGGGAATAAATCGGGGACAAGCCACATATTCTATAAAACCCGTATCTGTACAAAATTTATGGAAGGGAATTGCAGGAATGGGGAGCGGTGCTCATTCGCTCATGGTGCACAAGATTTACGGGAGCCCCCTCCAAATTGGCAAGAACTTGTAAAGGAGAAAGGAATTGGGAATACAGGCGATGATAGAATGGTACACAGGATGAAAATCTGTAAAAGGTTTTACAATGGAGAAGAGTGTCCGTATGGGGAAAAATGCAACTTTTTGCATGAACGTCCTGCAAAATCTAAGGCTGACATATCCGGGGAGGGGAGAGAGAGTGCTGCTATAAGTATTGGGACAGTAGGTCCTGGTTTTGTGAAGAAAACTGATAATGATCAGCCTGATAATAGTGGTTCTGATACTTTACAAGCAAAGTTTGCGTTCTGGAAAACTAAAATCTGCTGCAAATGGGAAATCGGCCAGTGCCCCTTTGGAGAAAGATGTCATTATGCTCATGGCAAATCGGGTATATTAAGTCTCTCATAGCTCAATTTGCCTCTTTCTTTTCTGGTTGAGTTCAATACTTAAAAGAGTTTTTGTCGTCACATACATAGTGTTGATTTACCATGTTTAGCTACATAAATTTTATGATGTCGAAAGAAAAGGAAAGGTTCGCATTTATAGTAATAGAACTTCCATAAGTACAAATTTGTCGGTCCAGATAGCACATTTAGATTATATCATTTACTCCAAAATGCCACGTGTACACATTCATGGAGTCCTATGTAATTAAGATTGTTCGGGTTTTGCCTAAATCAACTCCTATTTCATTATCATTTGATCTAAAAGAGTTCCTATTTCAGCTTGGTTTTCAGTTAGAAGGATGGTATCTTGGGTTTATGTTTTTTCTAAGAACTGGGAAATACTATATGTTTCATGTAAAACTGTCCACTACATACATGCTCTTGTTTTGCAGAATTGCAGCTACCTGGTGCTCTTATTGAGGCTGAGCTGATCATGAGTTCTCTCTCACAAAGCCAAATAAATCCTGTTAGCATGCCTGCAATAGCTTCATCTCCTGCACCTGCACCTGCTGTGATTGAGGCTCCTGCAACTGAAGATGCTGAAGCTGAGAAGAGAAAGAAATGGAAAATAGGCAAGCAGATTAATCGAATTTATGCAGATTGGATTGATGACCTATCACCACCTTATCTCTCTCCCAGCAGAGACTCCCAGCAGAGAGGAGATTTAAATTAGGGACTAGCACCTCTTAGTTTATTGTCTAAATAGCTAAATATTGAAGATTATGACTTCTCGGCTAAATATTTTCCCTTTATGGGCTGTTAGTAACTGTTATATTCAACTACAGGATTCATATATACTAACCTTCAATGGTTTGGATTAGTAAGTGTAATATGGGCTGTAGAAAGTTCAAATATATATAAACTCCTTCGTTATATATAAATAAATATATTCAGATTATATATCATTTCTGTTTCCATGTTGCATCTTTTTTGTGTTTCAGAGGCACTTACTGATCAGCCTTTGCCATCTTCACTAAAACACATTTGACATGCTGGAGTGAACAAAAGATCGACAAATATGTGATATTTTCATTCATTGTCTTGTGTCTAATAACATAAATTAAGAGAGAATGCAACTCCAAAGAACTAAAGCATTTTTCTGTATACTTCAGCTTTGTTCTAGTCATTCTGAAGAACTCTCACAAAAAAATATTATTCAGCTGCGCAAATAAATTGAGCAGTTGGTGAAAGAATGAAGTTTTTCAAAACTTTAAACAATAGCGTCAAACAGGATAGAGATGAAAGGAACATCTCAGGGTTACGTTTGCTTTTAGACAGTTTAGGAAATTTTGTTTATCATCATCTTCTCAGTAGCTTCAGGACATCTCCGACCAAGTGCAACGAACCAGTGACAAGAACCTGCAAGTTGAGAAAACTAGGTCATTATTGACCATTTACTTGGAGTCTTGGACATATAATTTATCACTTTTCTTCTTTACAGGAATCAACTGCTATACAGAGCTTCAGATGTTGTATGGTGTTCTTTAGCAGCCAAAGTGCTAATATAATCTTAACTGACAGTTTTGGGAAACTTTCTTATATTTGTTTACCTGAAGCCGGAGAGAAGGATTTTCTTTAACGCAATCCCTTAACCAGTTTATTGTCAATGGCAATGAAGAAACCACAACACTGCATGCAAATTGTCCATCCTTAGGACAGCAGTTGGAAACTTTCTCCTGAATGAATTTGCAAGATGGAAAACTTTCAGGAATTTTCATATGGAGACTCCTATCAGACACATCTGCGCAGGCAGGGGAGTAATCAGATCATGTTGATCAATCGAGGCATTCAAGCCCCAAAAGGTAAAATATAAGATGGAATTTTTTAACACATCAACCCAAAATAATAATGATAGTGATAATAATAAACATGAGCCATTACAAGCAAGATAAACTACTGAGAACTTCATAAAACTGGCTGGATACCAACCTTTGATCATCACATCCCACAAGTGCCAGATTTCTCAACCACCAAAAAGGAGAAAAGGGTTTAACGACCTTTCATGCTAGAATGGACCGGCACCAGTATTAAAATTGGAATTAGCGGAAGAGCCAGTTAGGTTTATGTATTAGTAATATATTCTTCCAATTTTCTTCTCTTTACTTTTTTTTTCTTTTCAATTATGGTCCATTTCTGAGATATGATAAGATCATCATAGCATACACATTTTGGCATCCTTTTTACACTCAACATAAGAAAGCAAATAATGTGCATGCTATCAATGAGGAACTCAAAGCTATTTCACAGAATTTAAAGTTACTAATAACTAACAATAAAAGGGAAAACAATCCTTTCTAGATGGAAGCAAAAGGGTCTAACCTTTTCCGTGAATCATCTTCTCCCACACTCTCTGGAGATTAAACTGCCATGTCAAATCCTTGGATGGGCTCTCTAAAGGGACAGCCGAGGAAGCAGAAGTAACTTTGCTGTATTTGGAGATGCTTGGAACAAAAATAGCTTTTGAGAAACGAGTGCCTGCAAGACATAAAACTGTAAATGATGCCAGATAAATAAGAACCCACAAATTCTAAAGCCAGGCAAAACAAAAGCTCACAAGTTGTTAAGAAATCAAGACTCGTCTTGAAAGTAATTGTATTTCATAAATCAAAAGGGTAAGGAATACAATGAATAAACCCTCTATTTATAGGTTTAAAGTATGCCTAATCCTAGATTAAGTTGGAAAAAGAATTCGAACTAGAAAAATAAAATCAACAATCAAGGTCCTAATTTGAAAAGGAAAAATAAATAAATAGAACTAGAACATAAAAATAAATCTGAGCAAACTACTCCCTCAGTCCCAATTATATAGTCTACTTTGCTACTTCACATGGATTAAGAATTGTATTGGAAATATATATTTTGCAATCCGTGTTCCTAATTTACCCTTATTTAATGAGTAGAATTTAAAATTGATAGTTTTGACTAAGTATTAAATGAATGTAAATTAGTAAAATAATGCAATTTTAGACTTTTTAATATAAAAAGAGGACTATATAATTGGGACACACCAAAAAGGCAACACGAACTATATAATTGGGACAGAGAGAGTATAATTTATTTCTTTGTTCTTCTAGATCTCCATCAATAAGTCCCGAAAGAACTCACACAGAAAACGGCAAGAAATCTGAAGGAAAAGGTTGAAAAGGGGGAAAAAATAAAATAAATATTAGGGGCCACTGTATTGACTTCTTCAAAGTCAACAGGAGGGCATGCCTCTATATCTGCTAGCCAAAAGTAAATGCAACCTATGCTGTGCAGAACAGAAATTGTACAACTCAAGAAATCACCTCCTATAACACAAGGTGATTCGTATCCCTTTTTCCGCCTATTTGTAAACTAGCACGCACTAACCTAACCTATACTGTCCAGAGCTTAAGGACGTACAAATCAGGAAATCACCTGCCATGTGATTCATATCCCTTGTCCTGTTTAATTATAAACTAGCACGTCCATCCTTTGTTCTTTTTTCCCTTAAGGAAAACATTACCGCAATCCTTAATTTACCCTTCAGAATCCAGAAGAAACTAACTAGAACGCTTTGCAAATAATCTATAAGATGATCACAGTAGTGTAATAAAGGACATGGATTCCTAGATGATACATTCATCAACTAAAGGATTAAAGATATCCTAAAGTTTGCTGCTGCTAAAATCTATATCACGTTATCCACAAGCTATGGATTACTTGAAAGGAAGAATCAAATTGGGTGCTGGATACCTGAGGAAGCACATGTGTTGACTAGGGTTGGAAGCAGGACTCGTGGATCTCTGACATCCATGCAGTTGAATAACAGTATCTGCAGTATACAACCCTGGATGTGAGTATTGACCAAAAAAGGTGGGGTTATTATTGAAGAAATAGAAGTCCAAGGTAAGGAAATAATAAAAACTGATCAACAAGAAAAACCCTGGTAAGAGGCAAATGCACGTCCACTGAAATAGGAGATAATTGCAAAAGTTCATAGGAAGTTCACCTGCTTGTATATTTTGTTACACTCGTCGTTTTCATGCTTTGTGTTACCATTTCTCCAAACACCATCCTTACTAAAAAATTTTGAAGAAGGTGAAAATGATGAAATATTATTGCTTTCTTTCACAGCATTAGAGAACCATCTGGCACAGGCTTCCATGCTTTCTGGACTGTGAGCCCCATCCAAGTAGAATATCAAATCTCCTGAAGAACTTCCTTTCACTTCGGACTTATTTAAGGACTTCAAACATGAGTCATGAACAATCTGCGCCCGTCCAGCTAGATGTGCAGTTGAAAGACCCCTTAGAAATGGCGCTGGCAAACTGTTTCCCAGGGTAGCCTGATTTAGTGTCAAAAAAAGGTTAGGCAGTTTGTTTGAATTGGCTGGCATTGACGGAAGACAAAATATATTGGGACCCACAAAACGTTCAGCTTTTTTTCTTTTCTTCTTTTGACACTGAAATACATATCTGGTTACACAACAAGATACTAAATTTGCTGCGAAATTAAACAAGGCTGTGTCAGAACAGGAAAACAAGATTGTAACTTACATGTTGAAATAGCTTCTCCCAGTTTCCTGTTCTCTGTAACCAACATTTACACAAGGCTACTGAAAGGCCAGCATTCATGAACTGATGATCACCAGACAAACTTAGTTTTATTCCATTTAACTTCCTGCAATCAAGTGGCTTTGCAACTTCCAAAGGGACCTGTTGCAGGAAGGAAACAGTAAGCTAAGGCCAATATTTGGGCATGAAAATATCTCTTGTTTCGTTGATTGCATATGTAAGTCCACCGTGCTGCAAACATTATTCCATTTTCTTGTTATATTATTATGATCCCATGTATTTGTACAAATGGGATGTAATTATATCGCATCTACCTTACATAACCTTCATGATACAGATGCCAATGTGATTTGTTGGAAAGAGATGAAGTCTCGTTTTCCACATGTATAAATTGCTTCATGGAGGGTGCGGATAGAGGCATTGTAATATTATTATACCATCAGTTAATTTGCTAATGCTAGCAATCAAGATAATATACAAGTGTTCACTTTAGCTTCACCTTTTCATGTCCTGTCCGAAAAGATATTTGACACCATTGCTAGTTCTGGAAAGCTAATTAAGAAATAACTAAACATGCTATCATATTGCCGAAAGTAGAGAGTAACTAAAGGCAGAGAGGAATAAACTGGCAGATAGACAGCATCTTTCCCGAAAATGTTTAATTAAGCAGGCACCCAAATTCGGTAACAAGTAGAACTCACGTCATGGCCATGGTTTAATGAAGCAACAAGCTCCCAAATTCAATGAAAGGTAACATTACCATCAATTTGTTGGCCCTCTCCTCAAGAACTTCCATTGCTTCAGATAGCTGTGGTACCGTGAATGCAGGAACTTGAGGCTTCACAAGTAGGGAAGACATCAAGACATATCAGAAACACATGAAAATGAAAACTGCAAACCAAATGTGAAAGGAAAACGTTGCCACAAAATAATTCATGACTAAGTGCCAGATGTTTTACATAATTCCAACTTCAAAGAAGCTTTCTACCTTGAATATTCCAGCCTTATGAGAAGCAATCAGGGCCAGAGTATCTCCTGCACATGAAGTAAGAAGCACCAAAATGAACTATCTTAAATGTTATTCGCACGGCAAAAGAGAAACACACAAAGCATGTGACCAAGTGAAATCGTGACATTTACTGGATACTGTAAACTGCAACTAACACATGATTGGAAGACAAAACAATTTGCTAAGCAGGGAAGCTTAGTAGGTTTGCACATGACATACCCAGCGTTTCCATGTGATCCATACCCAGTGGAGTAATACCACAGACAACTGGATCCTTGATCTACAGTATTAAAAATGATATGAGCAGATATATTAAGTATTTTTAACTTCAGTAGAAAAAGTACAAGTACATTTCTGATAATTACACCAGCGGCTTAGCAACAACTAATTCAAGTGATTCCAGACAAAGAGGGAATACCACGTTTGTTGAATCATTTGTCCCTCCAAGACCAACTTCAAAGATAGCAACATCTACCTGTGAATAGAACAGGACTTTGACCAATATATCAGCACATTAAACAGCAGCATACACAGATAATAGCATCAGTGATTCCTAGTGATTTACAGAAGCAATGATCAACTGATAGTATTCAGGTAAGAGAAAAGAAAGGACTGAGCTAAAGATACCCAGCCATGAGATATAGATATCCTACCCCCTCACTGGAAAAGATTTTAAATGCCAAGACAGTCAGGAATTGGAATAGTGGAGGCATAGGCAACTCATCTGTGACGTTTTCCTGCAAATTCAAATTTTCCACAATTTACTAGAGTTCATTACTATTAAAACCACTGAGGATGCTTCACTAACAATGTCATCCAAATTTAAGACCTCTGGACTCAAAGAATATCACTTTTCTTTTCATATTCCATTTCTATCTTGAACACTGAAAAATAAAAACAGTGCCTTATTTTGATTTCATGCAACAAGTAGCAAGGGAAAACCAAGACCAGAACCTTAGCAGGAAGCAACAGATCAGAACATGCATCACCAATCTAATGTCGCCAATTGATCCATCACCATCTCTCTAGAACCTAAAAATGTCGTCTGACAATGTAGATCATCATTCTTTCCCTATTTCTTTGCCTTTTATGGATATGATATGGTAATAATATTCCTTCCTTGAAAATAAGATTAAATATGCAGGATAACCAAGAGGGAAATGTAAGAAAAACTATGCAAGAAGATAATTAGAAAGATGTCCAAAACAAACAATGACAAGTTCAAAAGACTACCTTCAGCTTATTCCAACATTCCCAAAAGTAATGCAGAAATTTATCTTGAGGTATGTCCAGCCTAAAAGAAAAATGAAAAGAAAATTGAGCTAACATGACCGATTTCAAATTGTACGAAATGCAACAAGATCATGGTTAAAGGTCCCCTACTACTGCACCTGAAAGCTCTGCTACGAGACACGTAATTCTATGTTTCTGAAACAATAATGTTAAGTTTTTACTTTTTATGAGAAAGAAAGCCAAATGGAAGAAGATTTTAGTTTCAGGGTGTGAAGTGCCATCTTATAAGATAACAGAACTGTGAAGAAGTTGCTCGATATAATAATCATTTATTTAAATTTATTTAAATTAAAGTTAATAGAAGTAGAAAAACTCAAATGTTAAGAATAAAAACTTAGAGCATGGGACGGGAAGAAAAATGGCAATGACTATTTGGGTAACTGTATGACAATAATCAAACATCTGAACTGCCTCCACAGAAGAATTTCAGGAGTTAAACTCTGGACGCAGCTCAACTTTCTTTGTGCACATTGTTTACTAGGCTAGTATGTATCATCAACCATTTTCACCTAACATTAAGTAACTTTCTATTAAACTAGTTAGATTAGTAACATTGCTTTGCTTCATATAATGGGCATAATGTTCACATTTTTAACCTACAGAATTTAGATCGTTGCATTTCTTACAAATTACTTTATTGACTTCTATATCTACTGATGCAAACTGATTAATGAGTAAAAAAGCATAGGTCTAAATTATTGCTTCTCGAAACCGCTTGCATATCCCAGTAATCCGTGTCATCCTCAGTTATGAAGTTTAATAGATGTTACATTGTAAATCATACTATTTTCCCTTGTATTTCAATGTAACTAAAAAGAATTTCCCTTCTTCTCTGAAAAATTGCTTGATTTGGTAAGACCATCTTCTGTTTTGGCTTTAACTAGGTTCCAATTGCTCAAGTTGTGAAAAGGTCAGTCCAACATAATCAACAATGTTTTTAGCAACATTTACGCTTTAAGAACAATTAGGAAATGAATTAATGATAAGTTAACTCTCAACTCGTGTACCTTAAATAAGTGGAGGGCAATGGGCAATGAGCAATGTTACCAATGCATGCAAGGTTCACAACCAAGTTTTGCTCCTTCAACCCTTTTTTTTTGGAGCAACAAAATCATACCTCGGGCTAGGATTTTCAAGCCCCGGTATTCCTTTAAAAAAAAGGAAGAAGAAGAAGAAGTGCTCCTACAGTTTACACTAATGTTAAGATTACAAGAGTTCTTCTCAACTTCATTATGCATTAGAAAAAGAGATGTGAATCGAAATGAACACTCTTCCACGTAAAAGATAAGCAACAATCTAGTTTACGTTTCAACGTGAAGATAATGAGCATAATACTAATGCTGACCCGTCTAGGCGAAATCTTTCTCTCACATCAATTAAGTGAGGAGAAGTGAAAAGCCCCGTTCTGAAACCACACTCCCTTAAAATTGCTTCACAAAATGTGCAGGTGGAACCCTGAAATTCTGAAGGTTAAAAAAATTGAAAAGGAGATAGGTAGGAAACGCAGAATATGTATACACAAAATGCAATCCAACAACACTAGCGAATAATAAATTTTTTTCAGACTAATAGCCTGGGTTACAGCCAGGACCTCAGTATGGAACTTGGAAACTATATAAGCATTTATGAACATTAAATGTTGCCTAACTTTAATTCCTAAAAATAATATATTTCCACCAAAACTACCTTAAAGTATGGAACGTGGAAACTATATAAGCATTTAGGAAGATTAAATGTTGCCTAATTTTAATTCCTAAAAATAATATATTAAAAGCATATTTTAGAAACAGAAATTATCCAGTTTGGTATTATGCTTCTTTCCTAAGTAGTAGGATACAGAATAATCGTAAGTAATCATCAAAACTTGAAAGCATCAAAACTTGAAAGCACTTAAAAAAAAAAAAAAAAAAAAAAAAAAAAAAAAAAAAAATAAAAAGAAAAACTTGATCCATTTTCTTATAGGTTCGTGAATCAGGATGCAATCTATTCGAAGGTCTACGACAGAAGTAAATTAGGTTAACCAATTTTTGAGTGAGGACTTACTGGAGATTTCCTGAATATCAAGCCTAATTTGGAGAACCATGCAGAAGCTCTTTCTTCAACCATATGGTAACAATTGTTGCAAGACTTATAACTAAAAATTCTACTTATTTCAGAAAAACGGAGAAATCCTAATCTCCTTTCTTTTCCCCCATTTTGGAGAACATATTATGGTAAAGTTATTATGAAAATACCTTTCCTTTTGTTCCAGCAACGTGGATAATTTTGAGGTTGGCTATGGGTTCTTCCAAACCCAAAATCTGCCAAGAAAACATGCAGTTCTTTGTTACTTCAAGGCTACATCAAGGCCATACAAGTAAATAATAAAAGGATGGGAAAATAAGTGATATAATGGATTTGAACTTAACATTCAACTTTTGTTAAGTTTTTAACAGGTCAGCATCAAATTGTTTTTAACATGTCATCATCAAATCGTATTGGGCGTATCCAAGCAAGAAACCTTATAATTTTTCAACTAAGAGTCAGATTAAGTTTCTACCTGAGGACACAAGAAACTTTCTAAAGATGAAGATACATTGAAAATTACAAATAGAAGACTAAATAAAAGGCATCGAATCAAAAGATTGTGCGGGTTAAGATTACCATTTCTTAAGAGGATGCTATACAAAGGATAAAAACAAAAACTAAATCAACCTAAAGTTAGATGTGAGCTAATACATTAATGTCTAGAATCAATATATAATGCATATTAATAAAAACTTTGCATTTCATTAACTGCATAATAATGCATGGAACTCAGTCAGATGTTAGAATGCAATTGCCTACAAAGAAGTGGGTGGTCTCTGCACAGTTACCTTGACGTACATCAACATCCTGTCCAATTTTCCATATTTACTACTTATCGGTGTTCTATCTCCACGTTTTTGGCGAGTAATGAGGCAAGAAAGTGCTTCCATGGCAGTGTCATATGCAGACGAAAGATCTGAGTCCTGTGATTTTTCCTCAATCACCACCCTGTTGTCCATTCTTTCAAGAATCCGGGACTCTATAATGTTAAGCCAGACAACTTATGAGAATCAGTGCACAATACAAACAAGAATCAGGGTTCTTTGTAAACTATCAATCAACCCACTTAAGAAAACCACGTACCTTCTAAGCCTAATAATAGCATACAAACACCCCCCCACCACCCCACCACCAACCAAAACATATATATACATATATATATATGTAATAATAAATAAACAAATAAATAAAGAGCAAGTTTACCTTCTTGCCTGATATCTACATCTACTAAAGACTTCAACGTTTTGATTCCGGTGACATCAAGGGCATTCGTTCCGGCAGGCAAGGAAGAAACAGGCCGCGCTAATCTACAGGAGATTAGGCATTCCCGCAAATGGAAGTGTGAAATGCCGGCTATTCCCGGACTCAGACAAAGGCATTTATTTATGAACATGGGTCAGTTATACCTTGCAAATACAAAATTTTCCAGTTAGTAAAAGTGATACATAAAAACAGTTTCATAACCCCAATATAACCCAAGCACAAAGGCTCTGTTTCCTTTAAGCACCTTTAGTGGTGTTTGCGGGAAAATTAGAACCACTACACAACCCATAATTCCCTTGCTGCCGCCGTCCAAGATGCCCCCCCCCCCTTCCAAAACCAAACAAAAAGGGAAAAAAAATGCTTTATCTCCCAAAATCAATAAAACCAAAAGAGGAAATAAAAATAGAAAGAAAACACTTCGACCGTGTGTTCTATTACTTTTCAAAGAAAGCCATGTAGACGACAATCTTGAATCTTGATTAACCCTAAAAAAGATGGTAACATCCCTTTAAATAATGAAGCCAAATAGCCAATAAACCTAGAATAAAACATCACTCCGTTTTGGAACTTGCCATCTTCGTTTTCACAAAACAATCTTTGTCTGGTCTGTTTCTATTAATGGTTGTGGCAACGGCTAATTCTTATTTCTTTTAGTGGCCGCTAAGCAATTCGCGGCAATTACATTAATGTCCTCCGCGATTCCGCGTGAATTGCAGGGTCTTTCTAAGAAAACATGACCAAACAATAGTACTCAATTTTCTAACGAAATTACACAGCCTCTTTGTTAAGGAGGCCAATTCTAAGGAACGAGGGTTGGTTCCTTACCTTGAGCCCAGTTTCTAATAAAATCAAATGCTGACACTGTAACTGTGTTAGATGAGGTGTCAATATGTGATTGTGATTGCAGACCTGGATCCGTAAAAAACCCGGCCTTGTTTTCATTGCCGGACCATTGTTAAGGAGGTGGTAATTGTAAAGTTTGTGGATATATTGTGTAATAGGTATATAACTAGAAAGATGGAATCTTTAATAAGGAACTCGGGTCGTTTCTTTAAAAAAAATCAACATTATGTGGTAATACAACTTTTTTTTTTGTACGAAACCGACTTAAAGTTTTGAGATAGAAGATAGTATTGCGCTAAAGCTGATAATGACATGATTATTTGAAGACATACTGACAATCTATACCAGAAACTTCTTTTAGTCAATGATAACAGTTGAAATCATGTATAATTTATGATGTATGTTAGAATTCTGATGGTTCTCTTGTCATTTTCTTCCTCTGCCGTTTCTAGTATCTCTTGAAATACAGATTTCAAAGGATAAACCGTCAGAGTATTGCCAGTACCGGTGAAGCGTCTCGCTTGCTTGTTAAGTTTACGCAAGAGGACATCTTCGATAAACAAATGCTTCTGAGGAAGAGACCAGCCTGATTCTTCTGGCATAGAATCCAGAAGAAGATTATAAGTGTATGGATCTATGCCGTACACTTCTTGTTCGATCACCTCATCTCCGAGGACCTTTCTTTGTTTGTAATCCTTCACTTCAGGAATTTCCATGTCAGACTCCTCAGTTCCATTTCTTTGTGCAATGAGCTTCTCAGAATAATCGTCAGGTAAAGAAACCTGCAAGTTATTATTATTATCTACTTCCCAATACTGTAAGTTATTATTATTAATTAATATAATCATGAATTTTTAACATGCCAAAATTTTTTATATACTTTATAATTATTACTTAATCTACTTTATATACGATATTGGCATGTCATATAATCATGGTAGGTACAGCGCACATTACTCATCAATGGTTTACTAAATTAATATTCATGTTACTTCAAATGCGGATGAAACACATTACCATAATTTGTAATTGAATGCATTAGCAACTACATGAGGTGCTCCAAAAATGTAACTGATGTTTGGCAAATCTGCTAGGATTTTCATATATATCCAATGCCAGAACCTTCGCAACAAATCAAATAAATCAAAGTTGAGTAGAAGAATAAAGATTCATAAAGATCCTTATCCCTATATTATCTTGCCCATATATATATATATATATATATACACACACACACACACACACCTAACATTCTCCAAAATCATTTCATTCTCACATGCAGCTTTTACCTTCGCCCAAGAAAACTAGGTAATATGGCTGGAAAACAGAGCTATTTGATGGCTTATTCCTTGCTCATGTTTCTTCTACTTGTAAAAGATCAGGTAATCGCCAATTAATTACAAGTACAATATTCTTTGAAAATTCTTGTTTATCATTTTTGACACATTTTATTGATGTTCAACTCTTAACATGATAATTTATTAACGATTCTAAGATTGATGTTTTTAGGCAACTATCATAGAGGCTCAAAGTCTTCAACCATCAAGCACTCTTTTGACGGTAACTAACAACTTGAATGAGGATCAATTTTTAATCGAACACGTTACCCAAATACATTTGTCACCTGATGATCATGCTTTTAAGCGAGGTAACACAACAAAAATCATACTTTTCTAACACTGGGTTTTTTTTCATTGTACACAGCACGGTATATATCAAGGTAGCCTTAAACAAGAATGTAAGAGCAACGACGACCTCTTTTACTTTGCAAAATTAACCATGAACTGCGACTTGAGTTCTAACAACAAGATCATTACATCGCAGAATGCCCAGGGCGTTGCAGCATTTGATGCTCGAAAACACATCACAAGAAGCCATGCATGTTTTTCTGCAAAAAATGTTGGGCAAAGTGCGTGGCGGGGACTTACGGAAACAAGCATTTCTGCCCCTGCTACGACAATTGGAAGAACAAGAGAGGAGGAACCAAGTGTCCTTAGCTCTTCAATTTCTTTTTTTTGTTTGTCTTTGGTTATAGTTTATAAGCAAGTTTTTTGGGTCAATTAGTAAATTATTCGTTTTTTTTTTTTTCTGGGTCAGATGGCTCATACTGATCAATTAAATAACTCGATATTAAAGGCAATTAACCAATTATTATTATAAAAAGACAAAGGATTTTATTTTACCTACACGCATACATAATAACATCTAAATTACAAGTACTTCACACTTATAATTTAGATGTGCGTCATGTGTTACGCACATGCATAATAATATGCATGCGTGGGCAAAATAAAATTCTCGTATAAAAAGATTGTTAGGTATGGATTCTTATATGGTAAACGCGGACCATTCAAACTTGGAAATAATCAGCCAAACATGACATAAATCTAAAATATAATTCAACACAATTGTAAATAATAATCATATTGCATAAAGCAATTTGAAACATACCACATCGATCAATTAGATATGGTGATTCAAGAAGCCTTAGCAAAACTAATAATAATGCTTCTCAAATATTCATCTCACTCTGGAACGAAAGAACAACGCTAAATTTATTGGCTGCAAAATAATAGAAGAGGCCCAAGTATGCTAAGGTTCGATATCTTTGCCAAATAATAATTAGTTTTATTGGCTGCACCTTGATTGATCAAGTTGATTTCTTGATGGGAACCAAGCTTGTAGCAGAGGAAGGAATTGCTTTGGTGTTTATGGTGATGGCTTTGGGCAGTTTCAGCTCGTCTGGCTCGTCCGTGTTTCGGCTTTTAACCAGAGCAATCTGCTGCTGTGGAGGGATATCTCTGCCTGCTAACTTTTGAGGAGGAAAGAAGAAATCGGTTGGGAAGAATTTGTATTGAAGACCAGCCATTGATGTATTTTGCTTTTTTGTTAAGTAGTTTGATTCCTCCTCTCACTTATTAATAGAGCTAAGATCCTTAGGGTCTGTTTGCCAAAGCTGTGTAAATAAGTTCCAAAGAGTTAAGTGAATTTGGACTTAGCCAAACAAGACTGTAGCAATCTTTGACGGTTTGGAAATATGAAAAGTCTAATTTCTAACATGATTCGCATTTTTTATTCCAGGAATATTCGAGCGCAAATACCCCAC
The DNA here is from genome assembly GCA_963692815.1 of Nyctanthes arbor-tristis. Classification (NCBI taxonomy): domain Eukaryota; kingdom Viridiplantae; phylum Streptophyta; class Magnoliopsida; order Lamiales; family Oleaceae; genus Nyctanthes; species Nyctanthes arbor-tristis. Next base: position 9,630 of record CAVNYN010211735.1, on the reverse strand, counting down.
CTATTCTCCTTATATAATATAATAATTTTAAAAATGGAACCATCTTTTGTCTTTCGTTGTGCTAAAATGTACACAACTCGACATATTCTTCTTATAATTTTAAAAATGGAACCATCCTTTCTCTTTCGTTGTGCTAAAATGAATTTTCCTAAAGAGATGTTACTTCCCCCTAACCCCCAATCACATGTAAGCACGTGGTAATTGTCTCTCTGTAAGGGGAGAGGTAACTTCTCCATAGCCGGACCGGTGCTAAAATGTATAGAACTCGACAAAGTGACAATGTAGAGTTTCGAACTTTTATAAGTCTAAGTCAGCAAGCAAGCTTGAGTGAGGCCAAAGCGGTAAAGAAACATAGAATCTGACTAGGCAATATCGAAAGTTTCAAGCCTCTACGAATTTAAATGAAATTTAAGTGAGTTTCAAACTCTTGAGCATGATTAATGACGCATTAGTCAGATTCTTTTAACTAATAATTTCTCTAATTTAAGATTGGGCAGTTGATTGAGACAGGCAATCCCATGTGAATCATTCATTTAAAAATGTCCTCGTTACGTCTTGTTACGTCTTACATGGGAAGCCGTCCCTTTTCGGGCATGATTTATGAACACATTTGGTGGTGACAAGCAGCCAAGGACCAGTCTTGCTTGATTCTAGAGGTGTCAAAACTATTGATGGCTTCAAGAGCCTCCGCCTTTTTCCCCTGCAAGATACGAGTTTCTAGAACCGTAATGCAACACGGCATACGAAACTCGGCCAAGCCTTAAGCCGTGTGATCTGAGGCGAATTTGCTCGACTTGATTCGATTGGCATTGGCATCATCATCAAATATAAAGTCACCCGCCTTACCGGATTATTATTTTTTCTTAATTCTTGCACAGACATTGCGATTGTACTGGTGAAACTTAAAGTCATCTACTAATCTGGTGTCTATTCAAATTTTTCCAAATTAGCAGACAAGAAAACATGCGTACTATATCTGTACTATCATGATTTGAGGTTGATCTGAAGATAACAACCTCTTAGTTAGATATTTGTTTCATCTTTAAAATCAATGTGAAAATATTAACCTCAATATGTACCTGAATGGCATCTTTTTTATACACAAAAGCTTCTGGAAAAACGAGGCCTGTCTGATTTTTATTTTTTTATTTTTTAAATGGTTCTCATTGCTCAATTGACTTTTAAGAGTTTGTTTGGGAAAGATTTTGTAAACTCTTCCAAACAAACTCTAAAAAAGACAATCTTTGGTAACCCTGGAACCAGCTCTAGCAGCAGTCTTTTCAAAAGAGAACTCTGACTTCAAGGATTAACAACATTTCACTTGAAATTCTTTCTGATAATTAGATATGGGACAGTATTTTCAGTACAACTCCATTATGCTTTGTCATGTACATTCAATGAAAGAATACAGGCAAACCTGAAACATTATGGTACCTCTAGAATACGTGCACAACCTTGCAGACATCAGAACAGTCTTCTAGGAATTGTACAACACAGTAGTAGATCAGTGGTGTTTCCGAAGTTAAAACAAGAATTGGTGTCAAAACATAACTGGCATAAAAATAACCGTGGACATGAAAACTAACTCCTTTATTCCTGGAGGCACAAGATATCATCCGTACAGCATCTGCAATCTGCATAAGTAGCTGAAATTATCAATTTCGGAAAATATAGCATCATTTATGTATCTTACAAGTACTTTACTTGCAGAATATGACCGTAGAAGACCACCAAAAAATCTGGTTATTTTGATTGTTAATGATCATTATAACAGTTTCTCTTGTTTCTCTAATGCAAATACCATAGCTGATTATGTTACTTATTAAAGTCAAGCTTTTTGCCAACTCTACATACTGCATGCTTTTCCAAAGCTTACGAAGTTTACATTTACTTGAGTTTTAAAACAAATAGCTAATTTTGGAAAAAAGTTGGAAATATGCAAGCTCTTGAATGTATACCCATAATCAACGAGAACAAATAGAATGCTTACCTTTAGAAACATCATACAGAAACTCATTGCATCGCATAGATATGCTTGATTAGAATCTTCATGGTAGTGATAATTCTGGAAGTGGAACAACTGCTTCAAAAGCTTCAACAAGCATTGCCACCCTTTGTTTTCTAGCTGGAGTTAGTTTTGTGACAATATGCTGGACTGCATAGTCAAGCATCCATTGCTCGGCCTTTTTCCTCTCATCCGTCATTTGATGCTTTAAGTCAACTTTTTCTTGTTTTGGATCAGGCATCGGTGAGAGTTGACGTGGTGGTCGTGGGTTAATTTTCCTCGCTTTCTCCAATGCTTTGATAGATCTCTTGAGGAGAACTAGTTTTTTCAACTTGCTCCAGTTCTAGATCTTCAGCGGCTCAGTTGTTCTGCTTGATTTTAGTTTCTGGCCTTCCTTATCTACTGAATTTTCACCTTTGTATTCAGTACATCGTGTCTCATTTTCTTGGTTAAGATTGACGGATTTTAATGTGTATTGTTCTCCAACTTCATGTTGATTGCTTTCTGCAATCTCCTGGTCCGGACCAAAGTCACTTGTAATTGATTGTGTATCAGAAGAATCATCTGGAACTTCTGGAAGAAGGATTTCATTGACTGCCTCTTGTACAAGTTTAACTGCATCAGATTTGGTGAATGCACCCCTCAAATGGCTAGAAACGCGGTTTTCCTTGGTCAAGTCATCATCCAATTTTGGGGAATAATCACCATTTCTTGTTTCAGGCAATTCATTGCAATCTTCAACTTCGTCATCATCAGTTCCATCAAGAAGTTGGCTACCAACTTTTGCAGCAATACCTGATACCACATGCTGATATATTGTATGCCACATTCTGATATAGTTTTGTCTTTCCATCCGGAGATTGTGTTCCTCATTGTCTATCTCCGACTCTTTGCCATCAGATTTCGTACCTTCTTGAAATCCCCCGAGTTCTGGCATGGCTTCTTGCTCAGACTCAACACCGACAGTTGTTTCCAACTTCTGAATGTCACATCTAACTGCTGAAAAAATATCCTCAGTCGATAATCCATTATCACCCAGAACCAAATTATTAGATTGAGCATTTTCGTGATCTGGAATCTTGGTCTCCATCTTTCCACCTGCATGCTCATGGATTCCATCTAATTTGTGGTCAAGAGCTGTTTCAGCTCTCTCAGATTTCAATTCAACTTTTTCTGGGGAATTTGTGCCTGCAGCATTTGCTTTAGGAACGGACTCCCCCACTTTGAGTGTAATGCCAGCAAATTTTTGGCTGTCAACTTCATTCGGAACATCTCTTTCAACAATCTCAGATTTCAATTCAACTTTTTCTTGGGAATTTATTTCTGCTGCATTTGCTTTAGGAACAAACTCACCCACCTTGTGTGTAATGCCACCAAATTTTTGGCTGTCATCTTCATTTGGAACAACCACTGTTTCAAAGGCCTTTACCAGCAACGCTACTTTCGTTTTCTGAGTAGGAGCAAGCTGATTGACTGCTTGGCGAACAGCGTAATCAAGCATCCACTCTTCTGCTTTTTTCCTCTCTTCCACTGTTTGAGGCCGCAGGTTGACTTTTTCTGATTCAGGGTGAGGCTTCAAAGGCAGATGCTTTGGACTCCTTGGATTAAATTTCCTCACTTTATCCAATTCCTTAATAAATCTTTGAAGTAAAATCCATTTTTTAAGATTACTCCAATGTTTTGGTGCTTTCTTCTCGGATTTGCTTCCAACCTTTTTATCAGTTTGTACTATCACTTGACCAGAAATATCAGTTTTGTCGAGATGAGCGTCTTTTGGATCAGATTTCATATTGCCCTCCGCCATATCTCGCTTGCATTCCCTGGAACTTTCTTGGAGACAACCTGCCAAAGTAGAGATCATTACTATCTTATCTGCAAGTTCAAAAAGGAGAGTAAACACTATACAACAGCCAAGCACGCATTTAAAGAAAAGGTACATGCAATTCCCAACCTTCGTCTTGATTTTTTTCAAAGAGTTCCTGTTCACGAGTGGAGTCGCTTGTAGTTGACTGATCATCAGACTGGTCCTGAACTTCTGGAAGAAGAATCTTCTCAATTGCTTCTCGGACTAGCTTGACTGCAAAAAGCTTACGGACTTCTATATCTTCTGTTTCACAATCATTGTTCGGTATGCTCATATCAGAATCAGAAAAACCGCTGCACAGTGCTGAACTATCTTTTGCAGGCAATACAAAGGAACCATCATACTGTTGCGGCTTGTTCACAGATTCTGCGACCATACTTTCCGCCATGTGCAGATGTATCAGATTCCACATGCTATGATGTCTAGCTTTGCTGAACTGAGGTTTTTGTTCTTCATGAACCAGGGGATTAACCTCTGGATTTCTGACTTGCATGACTTCGCTAGATTCAGAATCTTCAATGGGTATAACTTCAGTTGCCTCCGCTGATTCAGAACTTGGACTGATTGAAGCTGATGAAATCACACTGTTATTCTCAGTCACTTCATCACAATTGTCAGGAATTGATGGATGTGGTCTGTTGGATGCTTTAAAATGACATTTTCGTCCATTGGAAGTTGTAGTATCATTATTTTGCGAACTTATTCGTTCATCTAGTTTCGAAGAAATAGAAGATGCACTCGAAACAGAAATATCAGCAACTCCATTTTGAGTGGTCTGCTGATCATCCACATTCCCAATACTTAAGTCCGAGACTTGATGGCCCGGCAAGTGTACAATAGCAGCTCTTTTGGAGTCATTTGGTTCAGTATTGATGCAAGAGCACCTCAAACAAAAAGTTCCTTGCTCCTGTGTATAATAACTGGCCACCTGGTCAAGACTCTCCCGGTAACTTTTCTCAGGGTATGACGTTTCACCAAATGCTATTTCAACAAGATCTGACTCTTGAATGCCATTGTGAGCATTTTCAAATACCTGAGGTCTTGGTATAGTATTGATCTGTGTAACAGAATCAACAAAATTTGGAGCAGGTGTTTCTCTCATTTTTGCTCTTAATCTATGTGGACTAGAGCTATCCCCCTCATTATTAACATAAGAGACTGCTAAATCATCACTCTCTCTTTGCACCAATGGCTGTAGATTAGAATTCTTTTGCTCTTCCTGGAGATCTCTCTTTTTATCAATAGAACCTTTTGTTGCAGGCCTAGACTTGGACTTCAGTTTCATGCTTTTTTGTTTCTTCAATGATCGTCTTCTTTTGTACAAGAAGCGCTTTTGTGGAGGAAGGGGGTCATGGGTCTCATCACAGTGTCCATGAAGAGAACAGTGATGGTATCTACAAACTTTCATTACCGAGATCTTTTCAGATTCATTTTCTCCAGGAACATGCTCCACACGCTTGGCAAACTTCGAGTCCTTGAGAGTTGAAGAACATGTTGCTCTATCGGCATGTAAATCCCCAGAAACTTGCGAGTATTCCAGAGAAGATCTCTTGGGTTTGAAACTCGCCTTCTTGATTAGAATTTTCACATTTCTAATGTTCAATGCTGTCAACGGAGATATGACACTGGGAGACACCACATCTGATTGTAAAGAACGTGTACTTTGATCACTATTATCAAAGCAAAATTCAGAAGTCTGATGATTTTCCTGAGAATTTGCCATTTTCCCTTTGGAAGAACTAGTAGCCTGCATGTAATGTGGCATTCCATCAGATACTTCAAGGGAAGACGTCAGTTGAGGTGTTACATCATCAGACATATCCATCGAAATCTGATCAACAGCTCTTGATCTGGACCGTCTCCTGAATGTTCTTAGATTCCTAAAATTTTTGAGAGCCTTCTTCTGATTAGTCCTGTTCTTGATTCCGGTATCCTGGTTAGGATCGTGTAGTCCAGTAACTGCTGATTCATTAGTGGAAGAACTCAAGGAAACAATCTCATCACATTCACTTCCTCCCTAATGACACACATCACAGAGAACTCAAAATCTTAGTAATTGTCCAAAAGCTAGCTATATCGGTCTCAAGATTAGTATCCACTCAAATCCCACCCCTTACCCAACCACATAGAGACAGCAATATTAGTCAATAAACAAAAAAGAAATCAAAACATAAAATCTTGAAAATGGTAACAATCACTGACCAACATAAATTATATTTTTCACTTGATTAATACTATTTCAAGGAATTAAAGTTAGTTTGATCATCATATTCGTCAAGGGCCCAGAAGTCAGAACCAAAACTATTGGAATTAATGCTTTAAAACCATAAAAATGGAACCAGTATCAATTTCAAGGAGTTGAACTTACCGGGGAGTTTTCTTTCTTCACATCAGAGTTGCCTTTTCCCCTCGTGAAATCTGGTGAAGAATCACAAGACTCCATTAATCCGCAGGGTTGAATAATCACTAAATAAATCAATCAGAACGGTTCAAAACACCGCTTTAAGAAACTCAAAGGCCTAATCCGGGAAGCAATGATTCATGGGCGTAATGTTTTTGTTAACAGAAACAAGAAACAGGGTAGATGTAATTCGCGGTAAAAAGATCAAAAAAAAGGTTCGAGGACTATTATATAACTGAAAATACTATAGATTCCAAAGTTTGATTTTGTATTGAAGCAGCTGGCGTTTATAATTTAATTCTATATAAAAATTGAGCAGTAGACAGCAGCTTACGTCCACAAAATGGTTGAGCTTTGGACTTGACTGAGTTTGCCTTTATTTATGAATTGACTCAGTTTCTTTGTTCAAACTTCAAAGGGGGACTTGTCATAATAATGTGAAAATATGAACGAATTAACGTCGTAATTACTAACTAATTAGACAATACTTTTTTATTGGAATTTGATAGATGTGATCCCTCTTGATTGATGCTTTCCCCCCTGATTATAAAAATTTTGTGGTGTATATATATATATATATATATATATATATAAAGATGCTATAAGTTTATATTATTATTAATGGAATATGACTCTTTGATTAGGAGAGATTATAAGAGGTGTTCCAACATAGAACAAAACTGAATTAGAACTTATGAATTTTCGTGGATTTTATAAATTTTAATAGAATTATAAAGAATCCTTCAGATTCTAATGAAATTCTATGTCATGGAATTTGGTGTATCACAACCGATTTTAGTGAACCTATTGAATTTAAGGGATGTTCTCAACATAAAATTTAATAAATTTTAGAATTTTTGTAACGTTTGAATTATCTTCAATGAAGTTTGTTATTATACTCATATACACAATCCATGGATTTAACAAATGTGCCACTTCATTTGCGTTTGGCTAATGGCTTAAAACTGGAAGTCATCAAACCTGTGAAATAAGGACATGATCCGCTCTAAAAGAGCACCTTAAAACGCTTTGATTTCAAGCTCATTAATAGGGCGTATGATATTACTTGCATCTGACTTGAACATCAATCTTTTCAACCCTTACTACAAAGTCAAATAAACACCCTCTCAACATTGTTGATTTCTATTAAGCCAGATCAAGTTTTGTGTATACAGTCTGACTACCAATAGAAAATAGCATTCACACATGAACGCTGGTTTCTATTAGTATGGCTCAATAGACGCACACTCTGGACGTTGTCCAACAATCACTGTAATGACTAACGAGGCGCTAAATTGCATGTCACGACATTGGAGCTTGTTGCTGGCATCTTTCCCCTCTCATCTCAACGTACCAAGCCATCCCAATTAAGTTTAAACCGCCAGAGCCTGACTTCTATCTTTGCGCCAACTTCAACTGGGCAGCAATCTTATGATTCCCTTTCGCATGAAGCGTGTATTGCTCCAGGCTCCAAGTAGTTGTGCGCCACAATCAAAAGATGTTCGTTTTCTATTGATTTCTCTATGCGATAAATGTTGATATACAAACTTTTTTCCGGGGGGGGGGGGGGGGAAA